>JAQGAA010000822.1:0-18906 GCA_034696425.1 Isotoma viridis | reverse complement strand
CATGGATGCTAAAGTCCAAACCGTTAAGTGATCCCGATTCCCCTAAACGTTAATCAGAATGTATTTTCAAAATTTAAATGCAAATAGTATTTGCACTGAAAAGTACGTTTAAGTTTATTTTTCCCTACCTTGAAAATTACAGCGATCCATAAGTAAAGGTTTAAAAGTATGGATAAAACCAATGAAATTATTTTAAATTGATCATCGAATGTGAAGTTGAATATTCCAGCTTTAAAAAACATATTTTTTTGTAAACGGTCTCGATTGAAGAATAAAAATTATGGAATAAGTTTTTATTATGTAATGTCACGTTAAGCTCCCTTGTAGAGTTATGCAATCCCTTGCCAAAGATGCATGTACACGTTAAGTGCCCTTGAATAAGATGCATGGACACGTTAAGTTCTATTGAATAAAATTTACACCCAGTGTCAGCATAGGTACTTTTAAATTAGCATAGATTTATACTTTTAAATTACTAATTAATACCCTCGCGACACATTTAGATTATCTCAGTCTGACGGTTAGTTAGGTTTGTCGAGAAATTACACAAAATAAGCAGTTCTGTTCAGGTATTAAAAAGTTGCCTAATGAGCGTTAGTCCTATTTTTGTCAAGAATGCTAAATGCTAAATACCAGTAGACAAAAATCACCATAAAGCAATTGTGAATAACAAATCAGACAATTCCATTGCAATCATTGCAAATAACTCCATGGGACGACAATATAAGGGATCGTAAAAATATTCCAGGGCGCTTAACGTGTCAAGGGAAATTGACAAGGGAGCTTAACGTGACAGTACCTTTTATTACAATATTTATGAATAACATACCAAAAACATTTTCTTGTGAGAGTGCGATTGTAAGTTGTGCCTCTGAGAAGTATCTTATTGACTGGAGTACAAATACCTAAATGATATTATGAAATGAATGCAATTAATCATTTAAATCTATTGTTTTCTAAAGGAATTAAGAGAACGGGTATTGGACCAATAGAAATCTTGATCAAGATTTTGTGTTTGCTTATCTTTGTGACAGTGTCAATGGTTATCGTATTTAAAAACAAAATTATGATCTGGGTATCGATTATGCAGGTTTTGATTTATTTAGTAATTTCTATATTTAGCCATGCAGAACAACTAAGAAATTTTGAAACACGAGTTCCAAAATTTCAATGTGGATGACTCAACTGCCAAAAGGCTAATCGACCATCAAGCTTGTAAAAAATTATCATGTAGGTATGATTGGTCTTTTCAATAACAATTGATAGTAAGTAATTGACAAAATATATAATTAAAATATCATACCGAATTCAATATCGCTACCACGACCATGGCACTTCCGACAGGTAATGCAAATGTAAAAAGTTTCATTTTGAAGAATTAGCTATAAGTATTTTTTATTAAGAGTTGCATGTATTATATTATTGTATTTAGTAATTATAATTTAATATAAAAATATTTTATGACAAACTTAAAATCAATGTTAAGTTTTTATTTGAAAATTGGTAAAGGATGAGAAAGAAGAAGATTTAGTTATGTGAATATGTTTTGGATTAAAAGATTACGATTTTTTTAAATAATTTCACAGTGTGTATCAAATAAAATTAATCTGACAAAAATAATCATGAAATCATTTTAAGTATTTTTAGATCTCCACGCATTACTATTGAATTATTATTTTTATTCTCTGTAAGATTAATTATATTAAAAATCTTTTATCAACAGTAATGTTATGGAGTCTTCTCGTTCAGGCAAAAACATAAGGAATTATGTTGTGTTTTATTGTACATCTAATAAAATAAATGTTAGCTTCGAATGACCTTATAATACGAAGAGAGTTCAATAAATTCGGTGAAATAAGGAAAATGTAGTTGTAAATTGTTTTTCTATTTATTATAATTATGGTGTAAATATACGATTATACTTGGATTATGTTTGGAAATTTTCCTAAAAGAAAGAACTTATTTAACTTCCCCCATAATTCTGTTGAACTTAGACACATAGATATCTGACTTCACTCTTAACTTCATCTGACTCTGATAAGAAGAGCTTATTATAAGATGACACATCTGCCACAAGCATTCATTGCATCCTTGATCACAAATAAATAAATTGGTGACAACGATGATCTTTGATCCAGTTGTAGAAGAGTAGATAATATAACTCTTAGTTTTTAGTTGAAGTTCTCAAAGTGATCTTATATAATAGATATAGCATTGAAATTTATTTGTTCACAAAAAATCCACACTGTATTCAATCGGGTGATCTTTTTTTCTACAGATAAAAAGCAATCTTTGTAAATAAATTGAGACACAATAAATATAAACTATGACTCATTTCAAATATTGAGAGTTAAGTTACAAAGTAAAATCTGTAGTTTACTGTAGAAAAAAAAATCTTTATATTTATTTTTTAATAAAAAAGCATATTTTTTAATAAAAAAAACATAGAATATGCATTTTAAGTCCAGTTGTAATGGCTATTCGTTGGTAAACACTGTCTGAAAAATATGATACAAAACATTAATTACGTTCAATTTAAATCTTTCTGCAAATCCGATGCCTGTATACATAGTGAACACAATATATTATAATTTAGAATTAGATAGAACTAAATTGACAAGGACACAATGTATGTGATCACTTGTTGAGCGTATATCATCACAATCATTCAGTCATACTAATAGACTTTGCTTATTTTATTGATGCACATTTTGTTTGTATTTCGAAGTAAATTACGATTAAAATTATGAAATAAGATTGAAATTGTAATACAAAATCCTGCAAATCTTTCATTTTTAAACTAAACTTAACAATTGCAGTTTTTCAGCTCTTTCGCATATAATTGCATAATTGGTACCTTTTAATGTTTAATAACTAGAAGTGTTTTATAATCAGTTGATCTTTTCGGGTTTGATGTAGACTGATGAAATGGAATAAATACACGTAATACACATGTTCAACGAATATTTGAGCAATTTACATGAATAAAAAATGCCTCTAATCCAAATAGATTATGTTTTGAGAGATCCGTAAATATTTAGATGCGTAAAAAGCACTAAAAAAAAGGAACTTTGAACCGTATAAACTATTAATGAAA
Source organism: Isotoma viridis (assembly GCA_034696425.1). Lineage (NCBI taxonomy): Eukaryota > Metazoa > Arthropoda > Collembola > Entomobryomorpha > Isotomidae > Isotoma > Isotoma viridis. The sequence continues at coordinate 15,809 of JAQGAA010000822.1, read as the reverse complement.
ACTTAATCTCTTTCAACTTCATTCTCATCATTTTCCAAAGTACTGAAAAATACATCCACACTATCCCCAGGTTGTCCACTCTCAACACATTTAACAAGAAGAAATATAATCCAAAATCTGAATAAAATATTTGAAGCAAAACATCCTTCGTGAAAACGCAGAGATGCAGGAAGCTCTTCAAATTCCCCAAAGAGAATAATGAATATCACAAGGGACAAAGCTGTCAATGTGAAATAAAAAAATGTTATATATCTCAATGCATTCTTGGATTGCTCTTCAATCTGTAAATAAAAATTAGACAAAAATGCATAAAAAATAAACTTTTTCAAGAGTTAAACTAAATTTTGCTTTAGATTACCTTTTTCTTAAAATTTCTTATCACTATTAAGCTCAATGCAACTCGAAATGCTCTGAGAAATGTCTCTTCAAGTTGATTCAGTGCAAAAGATTGGTCTAAAGAATTTTATAAATTTAGAAAAAACAAAGAAATTTAAAAATTTCGAGTTTTTCATGTATACAAACAAACCTTTTGAGAAGTTTATATACGACTTACCTGGAAATACACCGTATCTCTCACTTTCAAGAATTGAATATGGATGTTCTGCATGAAGTAGGTGTAATAATGACAAAACCTATTTTTTAAAAAAAGAAAGTTATTCATACTCCTTATAATGATCCCAATTTTTCAAAAAAACTTAAAACTCACAATGTCTAATGTTAAAAATATCCTTGTTTTTAAAATAAGATTATCCTTATAAAATTTCCATAACCCAAGAGATCCTAATCCCATCGGTTTTAGAGTAGAATCCCCATTCGATGTGTTTGACTCAGATGAATTTTTACTAATCATGAGATCAAAAGCTCTATACATTACGTGCATCATGTAAATATCAAATATTATTAAAACAATCAAGTTCCATGTTTCTCTCCAGTTCACTTGATCTAGAACTTGTGGGCTTTGTGCTAAACTTTTTATGGAAAATGTTGAATTTATTACAAGAATTAGTACGTTTCCTATTATCCATAGACATAGCATACATGCACTTCGACCCTAGATTTAAAAAAGTTGTATTAAAATACAAATTTTAAATAATAAATTTTATTTATTGGTATTCCATGTTTTTTATCAAAACTGTGATTTACTTTGTAAACGATTACAGTCCATAGATAAACGGTAAATAAAAAGGATGAGATTATCGTAGTTAAGTTGATTTTCTCTAGAAAAACGAATTTTGAATTAAAATTTGAATTATTTTTTAAATTTAATTTTATTAATTGCTTGTTTTACCTGTGAAAAATTCGTTATGAAGAGCTGATTCAATATAAATTAACAAAGATGTTGCAGCAAAAATCTGAGTGAAACAAAATTTTTTAAATTTCAATCATTTCCTCAGCCAAAAGAACTTTTGGTGTATCAAAAATTAATTAATTTAATTAAAATTACCGTGTTTAGCAGAGCAACTAGAACAACAGCACTACCAACAGGTAGGCCGAAAGTTAACCAACTCATTTTCTTCAGTCTTCAAAGAATAACTTTAATTTTCTGCAAGGTTTTTTAACTTTTAATGTTTGATTCATATTCTATCTCTTTTAAAATTTTAGCTCTTTATTTCTAAAACATATATTTTTATGCTTTGTTATTAAAATGTACAATCTACCGAAGGAGAAACTAAAACCTTAAACTCGTATAAAAGAAATGGAGAGAAATGTGCGTTCTATACAAGTTTTATTATAACTAAAGCCAGTATTGCAGTTAGATATTCTTCAATACGGTTAACCTTAAAGATATCTGTTAACACAATGCATTCACCTTTTTTAGTATAACCTTGAGTTTATATAATATAGGAGGGTGAATACAAGTATGATTCGATTAAAAAGATGGTGTATTATTATAAGTAGACAATCCGGTTCTAGCAGGAAAGATAAGACTTTTTTCACCTGGTGTCATAGGTTACTTGAGCCAATACAGGCGTAGATGTGGTGGGTTTTCGTGTGGGATTCGTAGAAAAGGTATTCAATGAATATACTTGTAATAGGATTGTGTTTTCTATACTTTGTACAGTATAAAATATTAATTGTTTCATCCGAATAATCCATAACCAGATGCAATGGAAATGGGGTTTTTCATGGCTACTTCTCAAATTTCATATATTAGAATCGTTGAGAACATGTGCGTGTTTGTGTTTTATGTATTTTTATGTAATTTCATGATGATTAATGTATAAAAAATCAACTTGCGTTTTTATGTTCTATTTTGTTTGAATAATGTATGGGGATTTGAGTCTTAAGTTTGAAACATTTTTTGGAATACTTGATTTAATTTGGATGTTTATTGTGTAGTTTCCAGGTAGTAGTAAATTAATGCATCGGGTATTTATCGTTTTCTACTCGAATGCGGCTTATCTCAAGGGATTTAAAGAAATATGTATATACTGAATCAAATCAAATGCAAAATCGTCTCTAGAATTCTAGAAATAAATCAAAAAAGTTACTTACTTACGGATGCGTCAAGTCTTAGTAGTTCTGAGGTTTTAATTAATTGATTTTTAAGTAAAAGTCCGTATAAATCTCAAGTTTATGTGAATAAATGATGTGTAAATAAAGTTTGATTTTAATTTAAAAACTTTTAGTTTCCACCTCCTCCCTGAGTTAGGCAAGCCACATCTTGAACTGTTGAATCAACTCCAACGGATATAATTGGTTCATTTTCAATACACCTTACTAAAATGTATAAAATCCAAATTCTGAAAAGGATGTCAGTTAGAAGGTATATTTGATGAAAGTGAATAGATACAGAAAGGTCTTCAAATGTTCCGTATAGACTTATGAAGATCCATAATGACAAGGCTATTAGAGTAATATAAGTCCAGGCTATATATTGCAGTCTTTGTAAGTGTAGTCCTTGGGTTCGTGACTGAAAATTTTTAGAATTACCTATTTATTAGGTTTTACCATTATGGGTTATAGGGAAATAAAGGTACTTTTATGAAAATTTACCTTTTTCGTTAAAAGCCACAAAGTCCAGGCATCCAGAATAACGCGTAAAGCCCGAAGGAGAGTTCGTTCAAGTATATTTGACAAGAAGTTTGTTCCTCCTATAGTTTACAGAGAGAATTATATATGTTTATAAAACAAGATAGAATGAAGGGTCCAGCAAATCCAGGTATAACAGGTGGACTTAAATTAAAGCTTTAAGGAATTGCTTAAACTAATAATATCATTATTATGTATGGCGAATGAATGGTTTTAGTATTTCATTGATACCCGGTTTCAAATTAAATAAAGGGAATGCCCAGTATTAAGAAACATTCTATTAATGATCAGTCCTAGTTCTAATTTTAAGAAGAATCTCAAGTTGTTTGTGCAAAAAAATGCTCAGCCCTAAAACAAAAGAAAATCTCCTGAAGCCCCGATTGTACAAAAAAAACGTCTCAGTTTAATCTTCTACAATAAAATCTCATGTCATCCGGTTTTGAAATAAATTCCGAAGCCCAGGGACATGTTGTCAGAATTACCTCATAAGTTATTTTGGAATTTTCAGATCTCGAGATTTTCTAATTATAACCAATGCTGTCCTTTTTTTCTTAATTACTTTTGATAAAACAACTCATTTTATGGAGACAACATAATAATTATTTTCAAATTAAAATTGTATCTTAATATGGACTTAATTTTAAGTCGATTTTTGAAGGGAAATAAATTCACTAATTAAAATAAATATAACTTCATACCTGGAAACCAACCGTATCTCTCACCATTCACAACTGACGAGGGATGTTCAGCATGTAAAATTTCAAACACTGATAAAATCTAAAATTAATTTGCAAAAGTTAATTTTCAAACCTCATGGATTATAGCTATTCTTCAAATCATTCAACTTACAATATCAAGAGTAAGAAACAATTTCGCTGCTAAAACACAATGCTCTTCATAAAACTTCCACACACCTCTATAGCCTTTTTTAATAGGAATTAATGAATCCCTAGCTGAATGAATAACTTGTTGTGATGAAGTCCGTCTTAATAAAATATTTGCTGCTTTTTGGGTTAAAAATATTATATAAACGTCTAGGATAATAGAAAGCACAAGGTTCCATAATTCTTTCCATAAGTAGTTGTTATCTTTTGTAGAAAAAGCTAAGATCAGATACCGACTTGAAATTACAGAGTGTACTAAGAGAATAGCGATACTCCCTGCAATCCAAAGAACAAGGTGACATCCTCTTCCCTATAATATTAATTAGTATTTTAAAGTTTCCTTTTTAATTTCAAAATTATATATAAAAAATCCTGTTTGACACACACCTTGAATACAACAGCAATCCAGAAATAAGTTACAAATGTTAATTGGACGATTGCCGAAATGAATCGAAATACATCTAGAATTGTTGAAAATAAGTGTTTTATGGTTTTTTGCAAGAAAAATCTCAAAAATCAAGGTGTTTTTACCTGATAAGAAATTTATCTTGTGAAAGGCTAGCTCTCCAAAGTTCATAAAAGATTGTATTGTAAAAACCTGTTGAATTTTAATTACCCAAAAGTTAGAATTAATTAATTGAAATCAATTATATATTTTTTTACTTACAGTATTAAGCAGAGCCACAAGTACAATTGCACTTCCATGTGGCAGGCCAAAGGTTGACCAACGCATTGTTGATATAAAATCACATTTATTTAATTCAATATTCAATTATCACTTTATGTTATGGCGATTTTTGTTTAAAATTTTCGTCTGTTTTGAATAAACCTAAGGTAAAACTTCATTCCAATATTTTCTAAACTATACAAGGAAGTAGGAATAAGTTTTGGTGATGAATTAAGATGAAATTAGATGATCTGAACATTTGTTTTGAGAATAAGTAAATAATATGAATAACCTTGATTTCATATGATGTACAATACAATATACAGTGAGTACATTCAATGAACAAACTTATTATTGCTTTGTTGTCCAACTGCTACTATTACAGTGTGTAAAACGTGAAAGACAACCATAGTCTGGCATTAAGGGTTGTGTTTTGTGTGAAATATATTGTAGTCGGTTTTTTTAGCTTTAATTTAGACTGACGATTACATCTGGTGGTACTCTGTCATGAGTTGCTTTGAGTGCTGCTGGAAACTGTTAAGTTGAGGTTAATTATGGGTTGTCCTTGTTTAAATGATGCCAGAGATAATCTTCAAATGCCTAGTTTTTCGTTTTAAAGCCCCAGGAGATTGATTTGGCTTCGATTCTCCTGGGAATTTAATGTTTCCAATTGGTGAAATTTATATTGCGTTGTTATTGAGAGTAGAAGATCATTACTGATTCAAGGTAGACATTACATTTCAATTATAAAATATTAAAAGACCTTTTATTATTGGTATTTTTAGTTTTTTTGAGACATCTTTAAAATTCATCTGGAAATTTGAGGGAGGACGTTTTTTAGGAGGAGGATGGGGGTTCATAAATGGAAAATACACGGTATGTAATTGTAATTTTTAAGGAAAGAATCTACTATCGGTTGTAGCTTTTATAAGTTGTTATACACTAAAGTAATCAAGATTTTCGTTACAAATTGCAGTTTGAATGATTAGCATGCATTGACATGTTTCGTAGAACCAGTGGCCCATGACCCAATATTGCTATTTAGATTTGTAATATGTTGGATTAATGACTGTATGCTTAATGTCAATGTGTGTGTATTTACAGAAACAAGAATAATACATTGAGCTCTTATACATTGACACGATATTTGTTGAAAAAATAAAATACTCTTGTTATAACCTTATCCAAGTAGATCAATTCATTAAAGTAAATCTTCTATTCTGGTACTTTTCAACATTGATTTATTTCCTTATAAAAAATGATGATTCAGTTTTCCATCTCTTTAAGCAATTACGAATTGGCCCTACTATTTTATTTTACAAAGTTCTTAAAATGTTGTGAATCATAGTATATTTACAAATTATTTTCAGTAAAGGGCTAGTAATTAATATTAAACAATCTAAGAATGACTCATCTTCGATCTTACCCTAATAATTATTATTAAACCAATCAACGCAACATAACATTAACAAATCACACTATAAAAAACAATCAATCCTTCTCCTCAGCCTCTACTTAATAATTAATCCTTGAACCCTTGCTCTAGCATTTGTTACAGCGGTTCGATGTTTTTGACATAAAAAGTCACCATAAATTTTATAACACAATGCAAATATCCCAATGCGAAATAAAATATCAAAAATAAATAGAATGTAATAAAGAGTAAAGACAACAAGTGGGAACGAGTGGTATTCAACGATTCTAAGAAAAATTAAAATTCCAAGGCTAACACAAATCTCAACTATTTTCGGTATTATCAAACAGCTTTGCAAAGGTGGCTCTTCCTGTATAAATACACAAATAACATTACGTCAAATAAACTGTCTTCATTTTTAAAATTTCAAATAACATTATTTTTCATAAAAATGTCATACATGTCTCATATTATGTAAAAATACAATGTCAACTGTCATTCTAAATATCCTTATCATCCTTTCCTCAGCCCATACAGGGGTTGATATCGTACTAGATGGAAAAGTTTTAATTTGTTGGCCGAATAAAACTTGGCTAACTTCATTCTCAAGAAGTCTACACAGTCCCCAAGCCTAAAAAAATAGAGTGTGTTTTTAAAAATGATTTTAATCATTTAAAAAAAGCCTAAGTAATTTTGTTTATAATTTTAATTCACTTACAAAGTCAACCGTAACGAGTAATCCAACAATTCGTCTAATATCCAAGTAATAAAATTTTAAAATTTTAGAAATCCCTACTCCCACTGGAAGGATTTCAAACTCGTCTGTTTTTGGATCCCCATTACTACCTTGTGATTGTACGCCATTAGGTATACTAGATGAGGGTTGCGAAGCTTCAGAAGGTGATTCAATTGATGACACATTAGTATTAGGGGTAGTGGTGGTATTAGTTACAGGTAAGATTTTAGGTTTCATAAAACAATAAACACAAGCAATTAAATAGAGTCGAATTATTAAACGAAGTAAGCCACAATATGTTAACTTTATTATTGGAACTGCTTCAACATCAGTTAGTAGCAGGTGGTACTTCACGGTCCATATTAATAGCTGGAGGATTATTTCTAGTACGAGAGAGACGTACATCCATACTCTTAGGATAGATTTTACACCCTGTAAGGCAAGGGTAGACAAGTAGATCGGGATAAGTTTCAAAAATGTAAAATTACTTTTTTTGAATTTAAATTATTGCTGTTTTATGGTAAAAATACTTACGTAAAGAAGACCACCAATCCAGAGGACAAAGGTTAATACGATTTTAGAGGATTCAAGACCTAATTGGATGTATTCCATGTAGTCTGAAGAAGATGTTTTTTAAAAATGTAATTAATGAAACTTGAAAAAATGTATGGAGTTGCATTTTAAGCCTACTTACTATTGGGTAGGGAAATTTATGATTCGATAAAATGGTTTAAATTTGAAATTATGGTAAAAATATTACATTCATGAAGAAAAGTACCTAAATGATGACTAAATTCCGTAAGGGGTTGACGACCATTCCCTTCGTAAAAGTACAATGCATAAGTTTCAAAAGTTCTTGAAAGTGCTATCATCTGTAAAGATTAAAATGAAATTACAACTTGTTTTTTAAAATCTTTAATTTAATTTTAGACATTTTACCAAGTCTAAAAATCCCACTACGAACATCGCTTGTCCTCTTGGGAGACCGAATTGAAACCAGTGTCTCATTTTTGATTGATGTGAAGACATTTAATATAATTTTAAAATTTTAAAACCTGTAAACTGCAGGATTATTTCAAGAATTAATACTTTGACCTTCCCATCTTAAATATTTTGTATATTTTATAAACACGACTAAGATGCAACTTGTTTCACTTTGCTATAATATACTTTAGTGTGTTAGAGATGCAATAAGAAAAGGGTAGTTTATATATGTAATTGGCTTGATTAGTTTATTCAATTTAAGTAATACGTGTCTCTGTCCAGAATAACTTTTAGTGTGTATAATTTACTCTTATGAAATTTATTCATGTGCATAGCAAGTACACAAGGGTATAAAAGAACATGAACAAAAACAATTTTAGCTGAAACATTCCAAAACATTTCATTCTTCAGTGAGACTCGATCATCATCCTTAGTATATTAAGTTTTTTACACAGAGACTCTAATACATAATATGTATGTTTAATATGTATGTTTATACCCAAGGTAGTATACGGGAAAGTATTTAGGTCAAAGGTCAACCTTTGTTATTTTATGCTCATTAGTAGTGCAATACTGAAGGACGAGTAGTCCACCTTTTGGAGCGTTGATTTTGATCTTGCCAAGGGCTGAGGTTGAGGGTGCGACAATCCCTAGGACTTTTTCCATACCATTGACTTTCATTGCTCGTATTGACATTCGGTTGTTTTCAGTGTCAACCATGACATTGTCTGGAATGTAGCCTCGGACATCTACTTCAATTGATATTTTGCAACCTTTACTTTGAGTTTTTTGTCTTCGGGTGAAATAGTTCAGGCTTGAGGGTCCACCACCGACTACGATGAAGTCTCTAGGGGTTTTTAAAGAGTAGATTTAAGAAATGAGATATTTTCATTACAGTTTTCAATATATATCAAGTTGGGTAAGATAGATAGGGAACCAATTACTTTGATTTGATACCGTCGTTGACATGGTCATCAATTTGTTTTACAATCCGTTTTAAATCCCCTCTCACTCGATTTTTAAGCAGTTCGACTGCCATCAACTTTTTCAGTTTGACTGCTAGGTATTGTTTTCGGATCTCGCTCATTATTTGGTTACTAATTTTTGATCTGGATCGTTCATACTCTTGACGGAGAGTTTCAATAGGTTCGTGTACCCTTTGATATGTACTTTTGCCTATGGTTTGAAGAAAAATATTAGATGTTATAGGAATCATAGGAGTTATTATATTGGGTTGGTAGATTTGATACTATTTTCAAGACTTATAAGAGTTCTAGAAGTTGTATATACCTGATTTGAGGAAATCTTTTGATTTTTTCTTTTTCTTTGATTTGGGGTTTGGAAGGTATGGGGATTCTGTTTCGAAGTACAAATCGCTGGTAAAATACCTGTCCATTGTTTGTAAAAAAAATATTATTTTATTCAATTAGGGATATTTCTTGATGTTTATTATATAAAAATTAATTAAGCCTTTATAGGCATTTATGTTGAATAGTGTAAAATGCAGGTTCCATGTATGCCAAGAAATAGATCAACTTCTATTTGAAACTATGGAAATATTTTGGAGAAACGAATTATGAAAAAGTGCTACAAACTTCTGACTGTGAGTGGCCATAAAATGCTAAATTTCAAGTTTACTTTTATGAATGGGAAAATAAATTACAGTGTATAAAAATGATGATTATGTTAAAAATTATTTTGGCTTTATTTTCGTAAAAGTGAAGTATTTTTTAAATAAATTAAATTAAATTAAAATAAACTCCATTAGTAAAATATTGGTTGAATAAGCTTCTTATGACACTCATAAATAAGTCAACTCGCCTTTTTAAACACGTCTTGTCCTATCATTAAGTAATCTCAACTAATTTGAGGTATCCGAAATTTCCACCCATCAATTTAGCTGTTGAAAAATACTTTTTCATTTAGTACCTAATACAATTAACACCATATTGTAAGTTAATCTATAATCCGAAAAAGAATTTAGCAAAATGTATACCTCGGCACAATATTCAGAATTTAAATTCAAATAGTTACTTTAAGAGTTTTAATTCAAAATGCAAATTATGAAATAATGCCTTGAATTTTGTCTAATAATTAATATATTGTAAATGGAGGTATTTCATCGTCATCTGTTGTGTACACAGGAATTGTGGACGAGGAGGGAGAAGAGTCAGAAATCGCTGTGGAACTTTCCGTTGGACCCTCAGTAGTACTACTAGTCATTGGTTTAGTAACTTCAGTTGGTGCAGGTGAACTCGCCGTTGTCACCATTTGTGTCGTAGGTATCTCAGTCTCCCTTTCAGTGGTAACGTTTGTTATTTGAGTAGTCGGGCCTTCTGTTAGTTGCGTTGGTTGTTCAGTGGTACCGTTTGTTATTTGAGTAGTCGGGCCTTCTGTTAGTTTCGTTGGTTGTGGGGTACTCGGAAGTGGTGGCAGTGTTGATGGGATAGATGTTGGGATTGAACCTTGACATGTACACTTGTACGAAGATATCTGGTCATTCCAATCCTATAGATGACATTTATTGAAAATGAGCTTGCTATTTTGTATATATTATTTTATCTTTAGTTTTTGACCATTTTTTGGCATTTTGGCCTTAGACTTTTAAAGTTAATTAAATATTTTACGAACCGGAGACAGAACTTCAATCATTCCAGTAGCAATTGCAGCATCCCCACTAAAATTAGCATTTTTGTAAACCTCTAGCTGACACCCTGGTTTGATTATGATTGACGAAATGCTGTTATCTAATTCTGGGGGCATTAATTGAGTCTCGTCCCCAACTTTAGCTTCTAAAGCTAATCCAAGGCAAGCTGAACAATCTGCGTGTTCATACATTACGGCACAAGCCGATTCTGAAGTAGGAGTAATCGCTCCATAACATCCGTAGCATTCACAACAAGCATATGCAAGGGGCCTGTACCAGCACTAATATTTTGAATAAATTAAATTAAATTTCCAAATGGCTAGAGATATCAATCTAATTGAGTAGATGCAGTATTGAATTTTATACCTGAGTTCCAGAAGTGATATTAGATTCAACCACAGTGATATCCCCAACATCATCCACCATGCTCAAAACACACCAATTCCTCATTCTAATTGTAATCGGAACAAAATGATAAACTCCAAGATCCCCATAAGCTTCATTTTGTCCGAGGTGAATCTGTGTCCCGAAAAAATTCCACACTCTTGAACACTTCAAATCACTCTCGAGTCCAAGATATCCAAATTTACCATTTAAAAGGCCTGAGAAAAGGCTCCTACTATCTATTACTTTGATAAATGTGAAACAACTAACTACAATACAAACTGCTTTAATTAATCCTCCCATTTTTATAATAATTAAAAACAAACCAGATTTAGTTTGACCTAATTGCTCAAAATTATTATTATGGAATTACTACTACTACTACTACTACTACTATGAGACCGTTTTTGTTCAAGTTATTCATGAATATATGAAGCTTTTATCATTTTCTTATGGAGAACTTTAAGACTTCCTTTGTTCCTAGTATTTGAGAGTTGATTTAGTACTTGGGAATATTTCATGGTTTATTTACTCTATAAAATATGATTACACTAATATTTTGTGCATTTGTATGCAGAATGAATATTGATTTTTCTCATGAAATGGCATAATATTATTTGGTATTTAATGATTATACCATCGCCATGAACCGCTTGATTGAGCACACCTCTAATAGAGTCATTTCTCACGTAGTTGCAATTCGCAAAAAGTATTTTATTTATTTGAGGATTTTAAACATTTGAATACAAATTAGTCACATACTTTTCTGATAAGTGATGATCTTTTTAAAAAGGTGGTTGAGGAACAATTCATGAGTTTAGAGTACAAATTAAAAAGTCATACACGGATGACACAAGATTTAGCTGTAAGATGTGTCATATTTGCAAACAGCAATTACAAAATCGAAGGTTTTGACATTGGCAGTGAGTTAAAATAAATAAGTAAATAAATAATTAAATAACAGATAATAAGTTAAAAAGACAAGAGAGAGAGAGAGTAAATAAATAACTTGAGTATGTATAAATTTCGTATGTTAAATTACGTCATAAATATTAGAAATATTATTTGTAATCTTCAGTTTATGCTGGGCACAAGCATTTCAACGAGGAAACCCGATCGTTCCATCCCTGAGAAAAAAAATAAACATTTTGTTTAAAAAATTTGTAATTTTTTGATAATTTGAAATTTAAAAAAAGTTTTAATTTTGAAAAGAACATTATGCATTTTATTAAGTAAGTTTTTAAGATTTACCTGAGTATGAAGAGAGTCAATAGAACCCATGAAAACTTCCCAACTTCCAGTGTAATTCTGTCCCTCCCAGACCTGAAGTTGACAACCAGGTTTAACAATCAATGAAGAGATTTCATTGTTAAACATTTGTAAATGAGGAACTGAGTCCATAGGATTGATTTCAATTCGGAATCCGGAACAAGAACTGCATTTAAGATTTTGATACAATCGAGCACAAGAAAGATCTCTTCGGGCCACTTCTCCATAACAGCCATCACATTCACAGCAAGCAGAGCTGATTCTCTTGTTCCACTTGTTCATATATGAAAAAATAGTTAATTAATTACCAAGTTTTAACTTTCAAAATTTTCTAGTAAATTTCAGGTCAATAATTTAGACTTACAATTTGTAAGGCATCTAATTAATTAAAGAAATAACATATAATATCTGGGTCAATTAAAACTTTAACAATCTCACTTACCCCCCAAAGACAAGAAGAACTCCTTTCAATAGTTCTCTTGCATCCAGTTTTGTCATAAACAGTAAGAGTACATCCGTTTCTCACGATGACGGACTCAGCCTTGCAATCAAAATTACCAAGGTTAGTCTTCCTCTCATTTTGATCACAATCAACATTGTTCCCTTCGTAATTAATGTCATCCCACATTCGGGCACATCGGACATCGTTCCCAGGGCTGAAAAACTGTTGTCCAATGACACCTGAGAGGATACAGCATGACACTAGTATCACTACTGGAAGCAGTATGTTGAACTGAGCCATTATAATTATTATTATGAAAAATTTTGATTTATTTTTAAATTCAAAAAGTTGGTATAAAGCAAGCTAGGTATTTCCCTTGAGACTTAATTTTACTTAACTGAACACAACTTAGGAAGGAAATGATTGCGAGAGGATGAAATTTGCTGAATTTATGTATTTTTGTGTAATATATTAATAAATTGTATCATTTTTTATTACGATACAGATACATACGGATACACATTACCTACTTGACATATCTAGGGTGACAAGTTGCCAAAGACAGGTCCATCTGACCCTATAGCATAGGGGTTAAACTATTATTGCATTCGCATTCATACATTTACTTCATTTATAATAACGTGTCATTTATCACAATTTAGAGAGGGAGAAGTATAAAATTAATTATTTGTGATAATTCTTCTAAAACCCTACTTTAACTTTGATTCAATCGGATTATGGAAATTTTTTGGGGTGAAAATGAAGGCTTAATTTTTTGCACTATTTGTGCAATTTTTATGTCTATCATTATTATAAAGTTTAGACTATCCCGTCACAGTCAGTTCAAGGCCCTGCAGTACAGGTCATGCAACAGCTTTTTATATTATTATCTATTATCAGATAACTTCTTAGCCCGAATATAAAACTCCATCCATTTGTTTAATTAAAAAATCATATATCAATAACGTTGAAGCAAATGTGCAAAAAATTGAGGATCCCACTGTCTTATATCTACCTAATTTATTACACAAAGCTGGTTTTTAAAGTGCTTTGAAAAGTTTTAAAATGAAATGTGCATGCATATTAGCATATGATGCTTCTCCCACAAAAGTCTGTAAAAATGTACTCATTGAGGCGTCAGTAATGATAAAAATAAATTTATTATTATCCACTTCAGTTAGACTAAGTTTTTAAAAATGAGATAAGACAAAAGGCAAGGCTAGTCAGTATAAGAAAGAGTGGTGGTGTGGGTGATGTTTGTGATATTATATTGAATTTCATCTTTGCAAACAAACGAGAGCATTCATATTTGTATTGGATATTTGCAAGAATATTATACTGAATTGAATTATTAATTTATCTGCAAGTGAATAATATATGAATCGTCCTGAGACGTTGCTTGACCCGATGGTCAAGTAACCAATGAAAAAGTTTGTTGTTTTAATAATTATCTTTTATAATTAATTCATTTTATTGAGAAGTTGCAGACTCTCTCTCTCTCTCTCTCTACTAGCTAATAGTAATAAAAGCGTCAACCATGGTCCAGTTTATGAACATTTTCTCTAATCTATCCATGGCCCAGTTTTGCATCTCTTGAAGCACATGGCATTAATGGTCGTCATCATGTTTAATTCATTCAATATATTGAAATCTTGAATTATTTTAAACATAAAAATATTTTACATTACATTTAATCATGTTGAATATTTTTTAGCTAATTTGTTTTATAAATATTCTTATAAATGTAATGCTAGAGTAATACAGGTGTCATTGTAGGTAGTATGCAATTTTTGCAAAATTCAGTGCTGATGATCAAATGGAATTTGAATGTGTATCAAAGAAAAATGCTCCGATTAAAATTTTATTCGGGGATAAAAACAATTAAGAAATACTTTATTTAAAACTAAATTAAAATTAAAAACTGTTTTAAGACTTAAGACAAAATATACACGAATAGACTATGTATAGGTTGGTGATAAACTGCAAGTAATAATATTTACCAATCATCAGACTCGCCCCAAAAATCATCTTCCTCTTCATTTTCAGTAGTTGTAGTAGTTTTGAAAGTAGTTACTGATTTAACGGTTGTAGTTGTCTCTTCCTGTTCATCTGATAAACCCCAAAAGTTTTCGGCTTCCGTTGTTGTTGTAGTTTTATATGTAGTTGGTTTAGCAGTTGTAGTGGTCACTTCTGCCGATTCTTTCAATTCGTTATCTTCTCCGAACCAGTCATCATCGTCTACTGTAGTCGTTACCTCTTCTTCGGATGCGTCTTCACCAGTAGTCGTTACCTCTTCTTCGGATGCGTCTTCTTCACCTGACCAACCGAATTCTTCTGTGGTTGTCGTTGTTTTTTGAGTAGTAGTAGTCGTCGTTATCTCTTCTTCAGATGCGTCTTCAGATGCGTCTTCATCTGACCAACCGAATTCTTCTGTGGTTGTCGTTGTTTTTTGAGTAGTAGTAGTAGCCGTTACCTCTTCTTCGGATGCGTCTTCACCTGACCAACCGAATTCTTCTGTGGTTGTCGTTGTTTTTTGAGTAGTAGTAGTCGTTACCTCTTCTTCGGATGCGTCTTCATCTGACCAACCGAAGTCTTCGGTAGTTGTTGTTGTTTTTTGAGTAGTAGGCGTCGTTGTCACATCTTCAAATTCATCATCTTCATCTTCAATATCTTCATCTTCGTCACTATCTTCATTTTCTTCGCTAGGCCAACCGAAATCTTCAGTGGTTGTCGTTGTTTTTGGAGTTGTAGGCACTGTGGGAAGGGTGTAACGAGTTGTAGGCACCGTGGGTAGGGTATAACGAGTTGTAGGCACCGTGGGTAGGGTATAACGAGTTGTAGGCACGGTGGGTAGGGTATAACGAGTTGTAGGCACGGTGGGTAGGGTATAACGAGTTGTAGGCACGGTGGGTAGGGTATACCAAGTTGTAGGCACTGTTGGAAGGGTGTAACGAGTTGTAGGCACGGTTGGAAGGGTATAACGAGTTGTAGGCACTGTTGGAAGGGTGTAATGAGTTGTAGGGACGGTTGGTAATGTAATCCATGGTATAGATTGGTCAGTAGTACTAGGATCAGGATACACGGGATTCGGATTGTATGGACAGTGACATTCAGCAGATGAGATTTTTTTGTACCAATTCTGGAAATAAGAATGCTGTTAGTTTAAGCGTTCCATTACATTTCAAGCAACGCAATTGCACTTTTCACATTTCCTAATATTCGAATTAATAAGACTACACTAATTACTAATGATTCCTTACATCCCCTAGAAGATTGACAGATCTAGTAAAATTAAATCTCCATCCTTGATATTGCTGCTCATAGTAAACAATTAAATTACATCCAGGTC
>JAQGAA010000821.1:0-18910 GCA_034696425.1 Isotoma viridis | reverse complement strand
GGTTTGAAAGTGATTAAGCTTATTGGGTGTCAAGAATTTGAAAATATGTTTAAGACTTTTGAGTTTCTGAATGGGATTTTTTCCTTGCCTGAGATTTTGAAAGTTTATGTAAAATCGGTGTCGAGAGAAGGTTGGGAAATTTTTTCAAAAACAGGGGATTTATATGGACTGGAATGTAGAATTGGGGATGAGGGAATCAACGGAACTAGACAAATTTTTTCAAGAAAGAATCCTCAGTTTTACTCAAACCCTGTGGAGATTATTCTATATGAAACTTTGTAACTTGTTGTTCGTAGTGGTGCAAAATTCCTTGGGTACATGCAAGCAAGGCCCAAAATGTTTCCCTTTCAAATTTGAACTTTTTGTTAAGTCCCTTGATTATACAATACAAATAAAAATGTAAAGCTTTTTCTGTATTTTTGTGTAATAATTAAGTTTGTAATATAGTAATAACCCCGAGTAGGGGAAACTACTTATCATTGTATTTTATGTACCTTTCTCGCCGTAGCAAAACAGGACACTCTAAACGTTTTAATTATAGAGTAGTGTGACATCAATGTAAACAAAGCTTGGTTTAATTATAATGGGCATGTATGGTTCATTTTTACTTCATTTCTTAACTATTTCCTTTTAAATATTAAATATAAACTAGTAAACAGTGTTTAATGTGATTATTTTAGCAAAAAGTATAAAAATAAACTTCCTGTTGGTATTAATGAACTATACATTATTTTTGTTTTTTATCATATGCGTAAAACATTAATTACTACTTTAATGGATGATTGATTGGGTGACTCACAAATACTTAAGGGTTTTCTGAATGAAATATGTAATTAACCTGATTCATGATGATAATTATAAGTTGCAAATTTTTATTAATGTTTTAATAATGATTTTTTCAGTTTCCAGAATTTCTATACAATTCATTTTTTAAATTTGAAACTTGCAGTTTATATAAATATGAATTAAGTTCATTTCGTGATTCATTTAAATTTAAATAGCTGAGAGCTCATTTTTCGTAGTTGAATTTCTAATTTAGGGAACTTTGGGATTCCACTTGAAGAAAATGGCTAAAAATCTTGCATTCTTTGTTTCTGTAGCTGTTATCTGTGGCTTTGGACTTTTTAATGTAAGTTTTAGCTTAATTTTAATTTAATTTAATTTTTTAGATTACATTTTTAAATGATAAACAATATTTGTAGGGAGTTTACGGTCAAGAAGAAACTCTTTGCAGGGGTCAACCTTTGAATATGACTGATGCACAAAAAGCTATAATTACAGACTGTCTTACTGAAAATAAAATAAAATCTGTATGGAAAATTCCTTTAGAAAAACTCACGGTAGGACCCATAACTAATTACTTATACAAATTGTTTAAATTATTGAAGACATCTGATAGCATTTTTGTATGAATTTTTGATCTTTAGTGCTTTGGAGTGTGCATTTTAAAGAAAAAGGATCTGGTAAGGTTTCAAATTTTTGTCACGCTAGACTAATCATTTTAAGAATTATTACACAAAGAAATAGATTATTGTATTATTATTTGGTTATTTATTATGATTTCTCGGTGCTTGTAGTTACAACCTGACGGAAGATTAGACCACGATAAGATTTTCGCTTATATTGAAATGGTTATGAAACCAGACGAAGTTAAAAAACCCTTGAAGGAAGGAACAGAAAAATGCATCAAGGATCATGGTAAAATATTGAAATCTTAATACTAAATGTCTTATAATATAACATTAAATACAATTTAGTTACAAAAATATAAGTTTTTAGGGTTAATAGAAACAATAAGACTATTTTTATGATATTCGTTTTAGGGGAAAATGTTCAAGTTAAAGACGATCCAACTTGTTCTGCTTTCATGGAAGTTGGTCAATGCGTTCATGATATTTTCCTTGAGGTAAAATAGTAAATTTATTGAAACCTTGTACATCATAAGTTAACAAGCTTATAAATTAAGAAATTAAAAATTAATAACTTTTATATTCTTGCAGAACTGCATTGAAGACTAACTTTTACCGTTTCGATAAAATTTTGAAACCTAAAATGGAAACCTGGTTACGACTTGTCATTGAATGAAAATCAATTGCAGCATAATGAACAAACCAGCTCGCTTTTGAGTACTTATTTGACTTATTAGATTACATTCATATAAATCTACATTTTGAAATGTAATAAATTGGAAATAAACTCTCTTGCTTTTTTCTGCATCCCAAAAATACACAAATGAAAGTCAACCCAGTACTAAGAATTATTTTATGCGTGAGAAAACAAGTCCAATTTCTATTATTTCAAATTTAAGATGAAAATGTGAAAACTTAAGAAATTAAAAGCATTTATTATTGTTTGAAAGATTCATTGTGACTTACCTCACGTACAGCCTTAATACGCATTATTACGCAACAGTATTAATAGTAATTATTATTACTTTAATAAAAGTAAATCTTCAGATGTAGATCAATGCTATCTGATGATTGTACTTAAAATTTTAGAAATACAGAAAATAAAATAAGGCCTTTTGGATAAAACAGGTAATGTGATGAGTTTATATGATGGTTAGAAAAAATGGTCAAGACGATAATGAATATGAAGAGCATAATATTTCTATTAATATTTGTGAATAATCGTCATTATTAGCTTATATACCTCTTGACTCTCAACGTATCAACCCGATTTTGAAATTTTTATGTCGAATATGATGGTATACATAGTAGATACAAAAGTAGATAAAATATGCATCGTTCACAAAGTATTTCTGCAATTTAATAAATGATAAAATGAAATATTCAAATATTTGAAGTAATTACTTGGAGAGTATTAGCAAATTTAAGGAAACTCCTGAAAATAAAAGTTAATATTTTGCAAAATTTCTTTTGCAAGTTCCTTTGATTCATCTGGGCTTTCTTGAATCCATTTTTCTATAGCTTCTTTAAACAATGTTGTTATTTCTGCTAAATCACTACTACCCATCTTCTTCACGTCAATGTACTTCATTGATTTCATAGCAGATACGCCACCAAGACTCATAAAGAAATTCAATGCACTGCATCTTTTGAAATCTTGGATGAACTCCTAATTCATAAATTTATAATAATTTAAAGATAATACACAGCAATAAAAAATATACCTAATTTTCTTTAAAAAATTTAAACAATATTAACCTCAAATGTAAAATTGCACTTTTTTCCAAAACCCTTTTCCACAACTTGTTTAAATTCGTTGTAATAAAGGAGGAGTAGCTCTTTTAGATGCATTCGAATAACTTCTGATTTTACACTAAGGTACAAGTAAAAACTCAAATCTTGACTTGGTGATCCTAAACGAGTGATCTGTGACATTTTAAATTTATATTGAATATGCAAACAATGATCGCAAGTATAACGATTTATCAAGTTCAATTAAGTTACCTGAAGATCAACAAAAAGAAGATCGTACACTTTTCCTGTTTCAGGATTTATTTTGAACAACATATTGTTATTCCAAAGTTCCCCATGAATAACGGAAAGAAGCTTCCGGTCATTTTTACAATATTCCTCTACCAATTGTTGGCCTTTCCCATTGTACATATTCAATTTTTCAACAGCATACTCTACACCTTCG
Source organism: Isotoma viridis (assembly GCA_034696425.1). Lineage (NCBI taxonomy): Eukaryota > Metazoa > Arthropoda > Collembola > Entomobryomorpha > Isotomidae > Isotoma > Isotoma viridis. Next base: position 15,304 of record JAQGAA010000821.1, on the reverse strand, counting down.
ACGGGGTTACCCTAATAGTTAGTTTTAGAATAAGTGACATGATAAATGGATGTAAAAAAGTATCAGAATGTAATGTACAATGTTTGAAATTATTTTGGAAATCATTTTCGAAAATATTTTTATAAATATTTTCAAAATGTTTTTAAACTTACTTGCAGAAGAGCAGTTGTAGTAGCAACTGTGTTGTTTACCATTTGTATCATTAATTGACTTAAAGCTCCAGCTCCAGCAAAATACAAATCTTTGGCTGTGAGTTTGAACTTGTTTGAAAATTTTTCTAGCCCAATTTCTTCTAATATAACGTAAGTAGTTGCATGAAATCTTGCGAGGCTAGTCAGTACAAACCTAAGACATTAATCGAAAACAATTAGCATTGAGGATTTTGTATTTTTATTATTACCAGTGTGTAAAAGTTTACAAACTTTGCTGCATCCAGATCCTGAAAGTTTTCCTTTGGGAGCATGACAAAAGTATCATCCAAGACAAGATTTTCTAACACTACCATGTCGCAATCTCCATAAAAGCATTTTGGAAAGCAATCCAAAAACTTTTCACAACTAATTTATATAAAAAACGTATTTTCTAAATTAATTCCAATATATTTTTAAAAGGTTTATTTTATATTTACCCAGGATATTTTTTGCAAAATTCTTTTCCGAAAGATACAAAGTCTCTCAAAAATTCAGTTTCTTTTCCCATGACGTTTCCATTCTTTAGCATTTCTGTATGAGCTGAGCTATTGTCTTGCCAGTTTTTCACAAATAGATTTTTTGGCTTGATTTCAGGATTCTTGAATTTAATGTGAACATAAACTATTGAGGATCCAAAGTTCTGACCTTTGAGTGCACCTGGCTCCTTCATAGTAATCGTATCAACTTCATCGAGTATTTCGTTGTTTTTTAAAATTTCTATAAACTTTTGTCGCATAGTGTCACTCACAATGACTTCAATATCGTTAGATTCACTCGGTAGCATTTTAAGTTTTTTTATGAATAAATTGGAAACTTAATCCTGTGCAACTGAACCTTTTAACCATTGGCTAAGTACTGGGTGAAGGAAATTAAATAAATTGAACAAGAGTGATGGTTTCAGAGTTTTACTGAACTATGCTATGCAAATATGCTTTAAGTATCTTAATGAACAAAAACAAAACTTATGATGGGTACACGTACATTAAAATATTTTTAAAGTGTATGGAATAGATGCAATGATATGTAACAAGCCTGCAGTAAATTGTGAGTTATCAAAGACCATTTGGAAATAGAACGGGACTGGGCGAACTTTCTTAATATCAAGGTCTTATTGATTTTAATGTAATTCTCTGCATGATATTTAACTATGCGTCAACTAGTTTATAATCTATAATGAAATAATCTTATATCTGAAAAGCTATCTTAATTAAATGCTTAAATAATAAACTAACATATCAATGATTTAAACATGAAACTTCCAAAACTGATTTATCAAAATTAATAACTTGTTCAATAGTATCTTATGTAATAATTTAATTAGTATAATGCTGAATTATAAACAATTAGGGTAGGTTAGGACACGATAAATGAAGTAAATAAAAATAATAAACCATGTGTCATCAGGGTTATCGGATGTGCGTTATCTAGGATGAAGAGGATGATAAGAATGGGACAACGAATCATTGAATCTGACGATGACCAGGTTTTAAGTGCATGAATGTTTACAGCCCAATTTTAATTAGATAATTTTTTAATTAAACACGACGAGTGAAATTGTCACAATAATGGGTGAATCTGAAAATAAAACTATGATGATGAAACAAAAATTATGATAAATTCCCATAAAAAATCATTATTGTAAATGGCGAAAGGAAAGAAACTCTTTATAATTAAAAACTTTTGAATACAAATACTATTCTCATTTTTTATTAAATAATAAATAATTAAATTATTTTATTAGTTTCATAATTATTATAATTATGAAACATATTAAATTATTAATTTATAAAAAAGCAAAGCTGACCGTATGGGGTCCATCATAGTCAGTCTTTTGTGAACAGTTGAATCTTTTGTTTCCCCATGTGTGTCTTTGTGTATTCTTAGTAAAGGCGGTGAAGTGTTTTTGAATAAAATTGTAATTATTTTGTTGTTTATATTTATAAATATTGAAAGTTGAAAGTGTGTTTATTGTTAATGATTGTTGATTGTGAGTGAATTAATGTCGTTGAATGTGAATTGTTGACACACCGTTACTACTACATTACATGTTTTGAAGGTCAGGGTTCAAACTTGACGTTCGAGATTGGAAATATTTTAGAGTAAAAAAGTGAAAAGAAAATGGAGTTACAACTTTTTCAGCAAATTTCTCAAAAGTTGGCTGATGTTTCAAAACAGCTTGCGGTTCTTCAGGATTATGTTCACATCAAATTTGGTAAGCGAATTGACATTCAAGGTCAAAGGTCACAGGTCAGCATATGTCATCATATTTAATAGTTTATCAATTGTATTTTTATGTTTACCTTGTCGTGTCGTGGGCCATTTTTTCAAAGTTGTTGAATGTCACTGACTGTTTACTTTTGTAGGGGTTGATTTCCAAGAGTTTTGCAACAGCAGAGGAGTAGTAATAACGATGGGGTCAAGTCCACACATGTATAGCAGCGTCGCTGCAGCAGCTGCTGCAAGTGGAAGTAGTAAGAATAAGAAACGCCAGCGTATGAAAAGAAAATCAATACGACCGAAAGGATCATTAGGACATAGTGTTGAAGCGTTTGGAGAGCATTTGGATCCTGAAACTGGTATTCTAGCTAGTAGCGGGCGAAGTAATAATGGTGTCAAGACTGAATCATCGGATGATGATGATGATGATGAGGGGGGTGGTGAAGGTGATCATGAAAATGACTCGGATGAGGATGAATTTCAAATGATTATTGATAAAGTTATGGGTCAGGATAATGAAGATGATGAAGGTGGTCAGCATGGGTCCATTGGTATGAGTCAACAATTAAATTGAAGTATTAGTTTTACTATGGTAGTTTAGTTCATAGTCGCAAATAAAGCCTCAAATAATTCACTGACTCATGATATTATTATTACGAATTACAGAGGATGTCTTGTCTGATTCGGATATTGATATAGAGGAAGGAGGTTCATGTTCATCAAAGAAATTCAAAACTGGTTTATCTAGTAAGTTATTTTTGATATTTTGCTTTTTTAAATATGCTCTAGACTGGAATCTTTTTTTTTGTGTTTCATGTTAGATCTAAATCGCAAACAGACGCTCTGTTTTTAGTAATTTTTCAATAAGCTTTTTTGTTTAGTTTTCGTTCGTTCTTTATTTAACGATTTATTATGCGTCATATATTCTAATTTAGATAACTTTAACTGAAAAAGGGTAATTGGGTGGTATTTCATTGTATGATTTTTATTTTTATTGTTCATTGCAATGTAAATGAAATCAGGGAATTAGTTCACATAATGCCTCTCCTCGCTCTTCACTTTTCAACAGTTAAGTATTTTGAATTGGTTTATATGACTAGATCCACTATCCCTGTCCAGACTTATGACTAGTGGGGCAAGTTCAATGTTAGTGGAGGTGAAGGATACTCCAGAAACTAAAGAGAAGAAAGAGAAGTTCATGGAAAAAGTTTCTGAGCTTTACAGTGGGAAAGGGAAAAATTCCCGACTGATTAAAGAAACGAGTTACAATTCTATTGTGCAAACTTTGGTGAAATATAATGCGGGTAGTTCTGATAAACCCAATAATTATTATGGATATTTTAAAAGATATGCTGTTTTGAACTATTCTGGAACTCTAACTCTAATTCGTAAAGACACTGGGAAGGAAATTGTTCCAGCTGAGAAGTTATATGAAGTATTGCATGCTGCACATATCGCATCTCGTCATGGGGGGAAGAGACGCTATGAAACGACAATTAACTGCTTACGATAATGTCACTGGGGATCTTGTCAAAGTCTTTATTTCCCTTTGTGATGAATGTCAAGTTAAACGAGCAAAGATGAAGAGTGTTAATGAAACTAAAAATCCTATTCTTGTCCACACTGCTAACAATTCAATAATGGTAGTTAATTCAGTAGATGTTGGATTGTTAGATAGACAAAATATTTTACCTAATTATTCTTAATTTTAAACATTGTCAGTCAAATTATTTGCCAATCATTGGGATTAAGAATATATTGGGAAAACTTTAAAATTAATGATTGCGATTATGCTAACTTTAAATATTTAGTATTTGCGATTATGCTAACTTTAAATATTTAGTATTTTAGAGTTGTTTGATGTTATTGATTAATGCAGGTACAAGCTTTATACAATCACGAATACAATACATTCACATTTTAAGGAATATTGATAAGTAATTGATTCAAGTAGTACTTAACAACTAGTTTTAAGTTAATTAGCAAAATTTATAAAGTAAGAAGGGTGTTTTAATGTCAGACTAGTCAGACATACTTTGAACTTGAACTGAAATGGGAGAGTGGGACTGGACAGGGCTTATGTTTTTCTGTCAAAATAAATTTATTTTGTAAACCGAGCTTTGCTAAAATTGTGTCTCTATTGTTTCCTAGAATTAAAAAAATAATAGCATAATGAATTTTTGCACGCATAAAGTTTATGTTTTTTCGATCTCCGAAATATTTAGAAGTTCATATGTGAATCCTGGCGTACTTAATACATACTCAGAAAACAGATATTCATTATCATATTACTACAAGCTATTACGTGTTATCTAAATTTAAATTATTATCTAACCTTTCGCATGTTAGAAACTATTATTCACTGATCGGGTAACGATGATTCTCATATTGGTATATCTATACCAATCCTATTTTGCCAATATTAGTTAAACGTTACTTTTCTTCATACTTCCTGTAGAAAAACACTAAAACTTAATTGGCTCCTTAAGAGTAATGCTGATTAATTTTAATTTTTATAAAATTTTATAGAGCCGCACAAAAAGGAATTGAAGAAGTCGATCGGGAACATTAAGACTAGTTCTAAAAAACCCTCAAAATCCAAATCTGAAAGCGAAGATGAAAAGAGTCATGAAAAAAGCTCATCAGTCAGAGAGAGAACAAAAGGAAGGAGAAAGGACGAGATATGGAATGAGTTTGTTAACACGGAAGGAAGTTTTTGGAAATGCTCATATTGTAACCATGATTGGAAATTTCCTCAGGTTGATCGACTTCGCAGACATCTTTTGAAATGCAAAGGCCGAAGTCCTGAGAAAGACAAATTTTGAATGTAATTTGGATGGACTTTGAATGAATACGTTTGTCAACTTGGTGAAAACATTACGCCAAGTCGACGTTTTATATTCATCAGTAAAGTAAGACCTATAATCTTAACAAACACGTACGTTTGTAAATTACTTGAAGGTATTGTAGCATGTAGCATTTAATCTATTATTATAATTAGAATTTATATGGTAACTTATCATACTAATTCTTTTGTGTTTCACGAATAAATTTAGTGATTACAGTTAAAATGTTTCTGATAATGACAACGTATTTATATTAAAACAGACAACATATGTTTCAAGAAGTTATTAGTAATTTCTTAGTAATTTTCTATACTTAAGATGAATTCAACCAAAATAGTGTTACTTGTTAGGTTTGTAATTGGGGGTACTCTAATATGAATTCATTCTTTTCCAAAACACATATTCTTTATAAGCTTAAAGACAGCTTACATTCAGTACATAGCCACACAAAAAGCTTAAAATTATTATCATTATTTTAATCAATTCTAGCTTTAAAAGCTCGTAATGCAAGCTCCTCTAATAATTCCTCAGTTGATTTAGTAGAAAGATCTGTAGCATTTTCCATGCATGAAGGTCCGAAAGGATGATTCTCTTCTGAATAAATCCAGGATTCTGGCGTAGGTACTTTATGTCCAACCATAGAATATATTTCCTTTCGAAGAACTTGACAGAAATCATCTAAGGGCTGAAAAATAAAATAGTTAATTTAAAATTTATTCTAGAAACGTAAAATTAATAATTTTTTTAAAGTATTTTCGACAGATTATTTAAATACTATTGAGAGCATGAATTAATACAAATGAAACAAAATGTTATTTTTTACCAAATCATTATCGTCATATCCAAAAGGATTTTCGATTTCCCATCCAATACCAAGAATTCCTAAGAGAGCAAAAGATGCTAATGTAACGGTAGGAATTGTCATCCATCCTAATTCACCAATCATTTGATACGGCAAAGTCAACAAAAAAAGCCAAATTGCATGATGAAGATGAACTGAATATGCCAATGGAATTGGTGTTCTTAAAATTCTCTCAAAACCAGCCAAGCAGTCTGTCATTTTGTTCAATGCTAAAAAACAACAAGGCAAGGGATTCAGATTATTAATTTTAACTAACTTAACTTTCCTCTGACTCCCTAACTGAATTTTTCACACTTATTTCATAGACACAAATAACAACTTTTATTACCTCCATTCATCGCTCCAACTACATGGCAATCAGCAAGGTTTCGCTTAGTTACTTGGTATGTATACGAAGCGATGTAATAAGAAAGTTCAATTGGGATATTTGTTGGAGTCACCTACATTTATTAATACATGTACACAAGGATTTAAAAAATTATAATCCAATTGCTATTAAAACTGCATTAATTGGTTAATTTGTTATAAGAAAGTAGTATACAAAAGTATTCATTCTGCATTCATTCATTGATTTTTAGTTAATAAGTTAATGTTTTAATTTCGTATTGAAGTTTACTTAAAAAACGAAAAAAAACCCGTGGTAGTACACGAGTACCCTGGTACAAACGATGGATTAAGTTAAATTAATATTTTTTCTTCATATTATTATTGAAACAATTAATTAACTTACACAATCATGAGCAGTAAAACTCATTTGACGAATTCGAGTTTGATACAATGCATTTCTAGACTTGACTGACCCTCCAAGAGTTCGCTTAATTTTACTAGAACCTTTATTTTTAGCGTATTTTGGTTTATTATTAGTCAGGCCATCAGGATCCGATTCCGATTCTTTAAAATTTACCATCACGTTTCGAGTTGGCTGTGGAAGTTTTGCATCCTGTGATTTTAATGGTTGATTTGATGAGGGTGTCGAGAATTTTGGAATGTGGCTTAATAAATCTTGAATTTCTTCAGAATCATATGCATATTCTTCACGGAGATAGTTTTTTGTTGCGAATGCAAAAGCTATAAGGAGATTAATAGCGGAAGTTTTTTCGATAATATCTTTTGCATCTGTTTCTTCAACGCCTACCCAAATGCAACGGGTAAGAATTCGAATGTTTTGTGTCATGTCACTCCATAGTTTACGTCCTTCCCAGTATCTACAGAATTTTTAATTTTTAAAGACTAACGACTCCCAGCGTTTTGACTTAAAAACTTGCTATTTAAATTTTAAACTCAAAACAACGCAAGATTTTTCTCATTTTGTCTAGAAATATGCAAATATCCCCAAGTTTTTAAAGTATCGTAGATCCCCGAGTTTTTTTAAAATTAAAAATCCTTAGAACCAGGGGGTTTTTAGTGAGAGACCCGACACCTATAACCCTTTTGTTATTCCGGCTTGTAAATAGCCAGTGCAACTGGAATCTTTACTTTTTAAAGATTCATTTTTAAAATCGAATCTAATGTACTATTTGGGAGAAAATCCAATTGAAATTGGTAACAAGTGAAAATATTAATTCCCAAAACTTAAAACTGAATTAAACTCCCAAAAGCCCCAAACAAAAGGGAGCCAAAAATCCGGAGTAGCAGACCTTGATTGATAACCTTTAGTTTAGACTTTCTCACTCACCTGTCGTAAGCAGTGTTTGTTCGAAACACAAGTAATAATCCAGTAACCCCTCCAAGAACTGGTACAAGAAGCATTGGAAAACTAAAATCAAATCCGGGGACATATTTATGAAGGGACACTAACACACTTGTGTATATAAGAACTAGAAGAACTTGCCACCATATTCTTAGAATAACTGTCCCTTTTATCCTGAACATAAATGGCCATCTGTACTGTAAATCCAATAAAAACGCAGAAAACTTCATTGTTCATGTAATTTTTTGGACGAATTCTTAATAATTACAAAATCAAAGTTTTAGGGAATTTTATGCAAATTATGAAAAACACGGGAGTTCCAGTCCTTTTAAAGTGGTAGTAATCAATGTTGACCCACTAAAATCCTTTGCGAATATGATTTAAGATTTTTCTTCAGTCCTGAGTCCTGAAATAAAATTTAACTTGACAATTTTTATTTGAAACAATGAACCATTTTTGCTTTTAACCAATTTCATTCAACACTTGTGACACTTTTTGGAATTTGCTTAATTGTGTTTGAGAAAAAAAGTGATAAAATCTTGAGTAAATTGGACTAAACTAACCTAAACTAACTTTTAGAAAGCTCAAGTAATTCAAATAAAGATTTTAGTAGAGTGGTTTAGTAGAGTGAAAGATTTGTCTACTTAACGCCACATCGTTGTGAATTCAAGTAAGTGCTCCAGTGGATTTTACCAAATAGACTAAATATAAAAAAGATTGAGCATTTTAATAAATACCTGTTTGAAGATATTTTCTAATTCTTGTAACTTTATTTAAGGTATATTAATTGAAAGTTGCATTTTGAATAATTCATGAACCTTGTTATACATACGATGCAATTTTATTTGTCCTTTTACCTTTTACCTTAATTTAACAGAAAGACCCGGGAGGTAGGTATACTTTTACTTGGAACTGAACTACTTAACGCAGTAATATTAATCATAAAAAACTCGCTTGACAAGCCCAAAATTCTAGAGATTTATGAATTCAACATTCACAAGCTAGAGACCCTGGTAATGCATGGAATGTGAAAACTGGACTCCATTTACGTAATAGAATATAAGAACTCCGGGAGATATAATGAACTTGAGCAAATTGTATAACTATAAGGGAGGAAAAAATCATCTAAACGTGGTATTCGGATTGTTTGATTAGGTGAGTGAGTATATTATAGATTAGAAGTTGAAGCATGTATGTAAATTAAGTTCAAGGAAAATATCACACATTACTATTTGAAGCTTTTGTTTCACTTGTAATTTTTGGTAAAATTTGCACTTTAAGTCTCAACAAAAATTAAATTAATTTAGTAAGTTAACTAGCTTAAGGAATTACCGTAAAAACCTAATTAGGTGCCCCGAGACAGTTAATGTTTCAAACTTCCAGACAGTGGGGTAGTTATATATTTAGTCGGGGGAGGGGCAATTTTTTGTGTTGTGCAAATATTTCAGTTGGGCAATTATTTCGGAAGGGCAATTCAAAATCATAAAATTCAACTATTAACGCATTTTGCGAATCAGTACATTCTTCACGTTTTTTTAAAATTAAATCATAATTTTTCTTTCTTAGGTGTGTGAGAGACGTGTTCGAATAGGCAAGTATAATAAGAAGGCTGAACGAATCAGTACTTTTAGGGGGCAATAAATTCGGGACGGGGGTTGTACTTTGAAACACCGTGTAGACCTGGGCGGTTTTTTAAAGGGGGTACCTTAATTAGGTATTTATTTACGATAAATTGTGACATAATGAATGATGAATGAGTGTAGGTAGTTTAAGGGATACTTTAAAACAACCAAAAACATTAAAAATGATGAAGTGCTACACGAATCAAGTTATATTTAGCATAAAGTTAAATTGGATTGGGTTGTGCAGTGAATTTAGCTTTGTTGCGTGTTACTTTAAAACGTTTAACTGATTTCCTTCACAAATTTAAAAGACTCGAATAATGTTTCAACTCCAGGTTCTTTGTATGAGGACATATGTCCTGAAAAAACCATGTACATGAACATTTACTCTAAACACTCAATAGTGGGATAAATATCGTTAGTTTTGAATGATATTTAGGTTCTTTCAAAGTTCAATATCATCATGTAAACTGCTTCCGAAAATCAGAGATGAATAATTCATTTAACTAATTATTAGTTAAACTGCTGAGATGGGTATTACAAAAGTAATAATCCTTACATCTTTTGGATAAGGGAGGAATTTATGAATTGTTGTGACACAAAAAACTAATTAGATCTCTGTTTTATTCATGACTTCTGAGAATGAACTACCAATACGAAAGATTGTTTGGTCTGGCCACGAAAGATTAAAACTGAATTAGGGATGGAAATTAAATCTCATCCAGTTTTTTTTAATGTATATTGATTCGACAACTGGTTTTTTCATTAAAACAAGTATTGAAAGGTTGCAAAATTATGCGTGCTGGACAAGATCACTTTTAGAAACCCTTATTTATTATATACAATTCGCATTTACTTACATATTGCTATTGTAGTACCTGCACTTACATAACTCATCTGGCTAGATAAACTAATTCTAGATCTAATAATTTTAATCGTCGGAAGGATGCTGTACTTATGAGGCTAGTCTGAATTGTCTGAACAGTTTTTTTCAACACGAGTACAGTAATTCGTACGATCGCTCTGTGTACAACCATTAAAACTAAAAACTTGTTCATCACATTACCTAATCAAACCAATTAGGTACATAAATATCCATTGTATCCACCACTCCTATGGTATAAGGCTGGCACGCACAATCAACCTATTCCCTCATGCGAAAAACAGTTTTAATAAGTTTCCAACAGTTTGTAAATTATTTAAAGTAATGCCAAAATGTACAATAAAGAGCAATGATAAGTTCATTAGAATAATGACATAATAAGCATGAATGATGAATCAACGATTTTTATGAAATATATTATTTTACAGCTTATATTTTATTAGATTCATAGAAAAGGAAACTACAGATTTAATTGCAAAAAATAATTCTACTTACATTTTACTATCAAAAACATTACGTTACATTCTCAAAATGTAAAAAAACAGTTGTTCAATACTCCACTTGTGATAACTGAATCCCTTTGTCCAGATATTCATATACGTAATATAAAATCCAAATAATGATAGATTTGATACAAATTAACTGAAGAAGTTAATTCACGAAACTGGATTAACTCATTATTCCATACTGCAGTATAAAGTACAAACTACAATATAAATCAGGTGAATCTAACTTAAAACAAGTTCTATTGATCAAAATTAACTTTGTACATACATTTTTAATTAATTATATTATTACCCTTATTGAATCAAAGCGTACACAACCTCTGAGAAAGATTTAAGATTACAACAAAAACCATACAGTAAATCGAAGATCAAATCGGTTTATTCTTGTACAAGTTTAGTCCATTTACGAGTAATAGATTTCCTTCCCCAAAGAATATTAAAATATTCCTGTGGACCAAGGCAATTGAGTTTTGGAAAGGAAATACCAACACTTGTAGCAATTTTGACAAAATTTTCCCATCGTTTCGACATACCAACTCCTTTTATTCTAATTTCGAGAATATTTGGCAAGTTCAAAATGCTCTTTAAAACAGAACAATCTTCCCCAAATTCCTGGAACACATTACAATAATTAAGTACCAAAACTTTCAAGCACTGTAAGTCTTCTCTTGCAATGAAATTTTCCATTTGAGTAGGGTTGATGATGAACAAACTAACTTCCAAATGCTCTAAGGAACTAGGAAGCAAATTGAGATTCGTTATGTCGCTAAAAACATGCACATTGCACTCAGGAGTCTTATTGAGTTTGAGAGTTTTCAAATTTGAACAGTTTTTAAAGATTGAGAAATCAAGACAAGATTCAGCTTCATAGTACACAGCTAAAGAAATGGACGTCAAAGTAGCACAGTTGTTCAAAATTACGTAATGAATACCAAAGAAGTTTCGATCTAAGTTGGAGCAAGCTGTAAATGTCAAATCTTCCAAGTGTCTTTGTTTTAGGAGTAAAAGTTTACACAATTGAGACATGTCATTCTTCTCACAACCAACAATATTGAAATCCACTTCCTTTAGACTGTCAAACTTGTCCCAAAGAGTTATACCTAATTGGGCGAACTCATCTTCAGGGTAAAGATTAGGCAACCCTGGCATTCCTAATTCAGTATGTTCTAAATGTACACGAAGATTTTTCAAAGTTGAATGTTTTTTCGATATCATAGAACACATTTCAATTGATGTCTCCTTCGATAATAAGTCATCTGCTGAGTTCAACCCAAGTCTGATATCGATTGTTGTCAACCCACAAGGCGATACTTGACAGTTTTTTGAAATACTGGAAAGCATGTTGTTCACTGAATCTCTTCCTTTAGGTCCTAGAGATGGCCTGACCTTTTTCGTACAAATGATTAAAGTTTTAAGGTCACGGAAGTTGTATTGTAATGGAAGACACCCGGAATACGAATCTGGTAAATCTTCGGATATTTTGAACACGAGGGTTTTCAAATGGCTGCTACATTCCGACATGACGTAACGAAAATTTTCTGGAGAGATTTGCTTATTTATTCCAATATGTAAAGTCTGGATGAGTTGAGGGTATTTGAGTGCTGGAGTGGATGTGAGTTTTCGTCGAAAGTTAATTACATCGATTTCCTCAATTCGCCAGGTTTGAATCTTTTTTAACAGCTTTCGTCGTTTTTGATCGTCGTAATTCACGGAGAAATGATAGAGAGAGTCAATTTCAACTTTGGCATCTTTACAAACGAGACGATGATTAAGGGCATCTTTTTGTGGCAGGTAGGAGTAAATCATCTGCTTTATCTAAATGATAAGAACATAACAATTACAAATTAATGTTAGTTTTATGAAATCAAATAAATCTTTGAATCTAAATCCTTGACCCTACTTGAATTTCAAAGGTTAAATACAAAAGTATACTTAATTTCCTCCCTTACCTCGTTCGGCATGGCCAATAATGAATTCTTTGGAGACAGGTCATTGAAATTGGGAATTGTCGGATGCGGATTTTTCGGATCTATTTTTTCTGTCAATTCTCGAAGATTGTAGCAGGTACGGGCTCTCTTGACTTTGCTCATGATTCTGGATTCACTATTACGAGTTGAGAGTGTGGCAAGGTCGAAGTCGAAGGTCAGTAGTGCTCTACAGGTGTCCACTGTCCAGAAAAGTGTATTTTGTAATTTAAAAAAATAATAACTATGAACTACAAACTATAGTTGATCGTTGATCGATGTCTTCGCTATGTATTCGGATCGGACGGATGTGACGGTCAACGGTATGAATGAGATATTTGAATGTAGTTGCTCACTCAACTCAACTGCTTGATCGAGTCGAAAGAAACAAAATGATGAGTTATGTGATGAGATAACATTTATTTTGGAAAAAGATTAAAATTATCAGAAAAACAAATGTGTTGTCCGGTTGTAGTGTATTTTTCTAAGATTGTAAATGCAGGGAAGATTCATAAATCACATACTTAATTTTGAGCCCATCCGACTCACACAAAGCGTGCATCTCCGTCAATGCGTATGAGCTTGTGAATAAAGTGAATTGTCTTTAATGTTCGCACATACACAGTCAGTCAGTTTGACTCGCCTTTTGACAGTTGACAGTCGACAGTCTGCTCAGTCCAGACGAGACACAGATTACACTACCACCAGATCGAAGACGGGATTAATGGATGGCCCAATTTACCTTCTTTCTTGAAAGTATTTTTGTTTGTTACTGATTTACTGATCGTTATATATATGTCTTATATCTTATACTCTGACTCTACCTTCTTTCTTTGTATAATATCTTTAAGATGTTTTCAGGGAATAAGGTAAAATGACCCATTATGTTGTAGCATCTTGTTGTTTGTTGATGGACAAAAATAGAGAAAAGGATCAGATTGTTGTTTATTCTTGTAATTGTAAAAATGATTAAAATGAAATAATATTATTTGTTAGTACGAAGGTACAAGGCTAGGCTATAGATAAATCCTTAGAATAACTAAAGAAAAGACATGAACCTTGTCTACTTTTATTTAAGATTCTGGTCCGGATAGTGTAATTTAATCTGGATAAGAATGAACTCTGTTGAGTCTTATGAAAGTATTGACATTGACTTTTAAGATGTACTTGAATGCGAACACCCTGTTCACTCTAAACTTTTTAAATGCAAACAAACATTAAGACTAATTGTGAATTGTGAAGGTCTAATTGCTCGGTTAAAGGTTAAGTAAAGTAATGCCAGCTTTATAAATGCTAAATGCAACTTGATGTTTCATTCAGTACGAATTCGCACTGTTCTAAATAAATTAAAGTTGTTAGTTGTTAGGCTAGACTGATCTATTTAAGTTAGTTTTATTTTTAAAAAAACAGCTTCACAGAAAAAAGGAGCAAAAAACATACGAATTTGACATTTTTTAATAAACTTTAATATTTAACAATAAGATACTTTTAGGTAATAATATATTACCTATTAAAATTGGTAACAAGTATTATTCTAATCACGCTTTATCTGTTTGCATTGCCAGTTGCCACTACTATATTAATACAGTAGGTGGTAAGGGTAGACTTATCGATTTCAATAAATGAATTCGAATTTTTTTTGGCATTCCAAACAATCGAATATTTTTCTTACAAATAGTAGAATGGGTGACCTTCATAGATTCATACTTCCCCATATCTACTTTACAAATTACAAATTCCAAAATATAAGATTAACAATTAAAGAGATAAGATTAATTATTCAATATTAGATTTAAATTACATTAAATTAAACTTTCGTAACAGTTTGGAGTTTACATCACAACATTTCTCTAGCTTTTTTGTAATAGGTAACTCAAGCTCAAGCCTTGCTTATCTTAATTCAGTAACATTTTTGTAATTTTTAATTAGACTATTACTGCTAAGTTAATCATATTAAGCTTCGGTTGTTTTCATTCTTCCTAAATTACAATTAATTTGATTTCCAGTTAAGGTTTACACAGGACCAGTGCAATATAGTATGTTCACAAAATTGAACGAAAAATGGAAATTATAATTGACACACATTCTTTCGGAAAGTTTGCAACTCAAACCGTACAATACAATACAATCAAATTAAACAATAGCTTCAACCCATGGATGACTAATAGTTTTTCTTTCCCAAAGAATATGGTAATATACCCGTGACTGTTTTACATTTGTTTTTCGAAAAGAAATACCAACATTTTCAGCAATTTTGCGAAAATGTTTCAATCTCATATCTATCGAAATATTAATTCCATGCAATCTGATTTTGATAATATTTGGCAAGTTCAAAATTTTCTCCAAAAACGAACAATCTTCGCCAAAAATTTTACACTGATTAAGTACAAGAACTTTCAAAGAACTCAAGTCTTTACTCGCAAGGAAATTTTCCATTTGAACAGGATTAATAACAAACCTACTCACTTCCAAATGTTCAATAGAATTGCAATTAGGTAGCATATTAAAGTTAGTTATTTCATT
>JAQGAA010000820.1:0-18914 GCA_034696425.1 Isotoma viridis | reverse complement strand
CTGATCCAGATTCGTCAATCTCTAAACTAGTTCTAGGTCCCTTAGACCTTACAGAGTAAGTAAGGCTAAGCGTTACACATTCACTATAAGTACATTCCAAAATATGGATCGATATATTCAAGCAACACACCAATAACTGTTACCTCAAAGAAAATGCTTAAATAAGAAAACTATAACCATAATTATTTTGATATGCCACCAATTTGATCTAATTTAGTTTGATTGAACGATGAATCAGTTCCCAGGTTTCCAGTTCAAATAAAATGATCAAGAAGCAAATGTCGCACTCTCATCTGCATGATATGGGCAAAATAATATATTTTGAAGAATAATTAGACCGAAGAAACTGATACTGTTATGAAAGATAAAATTGTATATTTGAACTCTTCACAAGGGCCTGTTTGATGGTTCGTTATTCAATCTTTTAACTTTTGAAGTCGGCATATCTCTAGCACTCTTATCATTATGAAGGTGCACACACCAGTAAGCATAGCTTGATACTCTTATCAAGATACATTTCTCGGTTAAATGGTTATCAAATTGGTAAAGAAAGTATAATAGTAGTCCTTATACAAGTTATGAATTTGAATTGAATATAATAGAAAAACGATCCTGCACTGCCACATCGAATCTTTATATCAGGAAGATTTTTTTAATTTATAAAGGTCAAATATGGTATTTGTTGTGATAATAGGCCTGTGATTCAAACAAAGGTCAAGGTAACTTTTACTTTAGCATGTTCAAGATGCGCGTGTAATGAATTAAATGATGTTTGTAAATTAAATTGACATTCCATTTCATGAAAAAACAGTACATGTAGCCTTTTCATTAACTTAAAGCCATCCAAGCTTGCAGTTGTAGCGACTAAATGTATATCCAGCTAACAGGCTGTATATTATGTATATAGCATGTCAAGAGTCTTCTGAACAGAACAAAAGAATAATCAGTTCAGAGAAATCTTAGCCTTTTTCAGCTCTTAGAAAACCACCATCACTCTAGCAAATTAATTTATCACACAAAATGACAATGAAATAGGTCAAAAGTCAATTGTTATATTAGCAAGTCTATGGCGAATGACAATGAGTGCATAGACGTATTTCATTATCAGTTCATCCCACGCCTTCGCCGCACTGCTTTCAGACTTTTACATTTCAAAGTTTTATACGGGTGAGTGCATAAGACTGCATTTTACTTCATTTTACCATCTAATAATGTAAAAGAAAAGACAACAGGGTAGAATAAATGACTGTGTTCAACTCACAGTGGCCTATATTCTGATCAGCATGTATGGCTATGGCTTAGTCTTTGACTGCCAAGTGATGATAATAATGACGAAGGTTTATTCATAAATTATGCCAAAACTGATGAAAATTTTCCAACAAAATTTTAAAAATCACTACAGATATTATATCATGAATTAAATTTCAGCAAAATTTATTAAAATTAAAATTACACATAAAATTTACTTCGACTAGTGTTTCAAACAATTGTCATATTTTCCATGTATGTGCACAACTTTTTCAAAAATCAATCCAATTCTAAAACTCAGAAGGATAAACTAAATTTCATAACTTGCAACTTAAAAAATAATGCATCCCTTATATAATTGTTCAACAAGTTTAAACTTTAACCAAGAGCTCAATTTGAGTTACATAAAAATCCCATCATTTATAACCTTCCCGACGTTGTTTCTTCTCACAACTTTTCGAGAAACCCCAAGCAAGGTTATTTAAATTCAAGTGCTTTATAGAAAGGCTCTTATAGTTGACTTTACAAGAGCACATTTTACTATTATTCAGTGAAAGTTGGCCTTCTTTAGTTTATTGAGTTTTTGAGGAAGAGGAATCGATCTTTTATGAAAAAGAAAAGGGAAAGAGGAGTTTCACTTCACACCTTCTTAACTCTTTCTCTCTCTCTTCTGTCTCTAGTTCACATTCCGCCTGGGACCTTCTTCATCATGAATTCCCTTTCACAAAAGAACCGTGTCAAGAGACTCAAGAAGGGTTGATGATGGCTTCTGATGAGACGCTACTTTACTTCTAGTACTAGCTACCTTGCCTTACTGTGATATCAGCTAACATAATGCATATAACACGAGTTGACCTATATAGTAGTGTACACATGCACCTATTTAGTAGTGTCACTCTATTCTTTGCTTTATCGCATCACCACTGGTGAAAGTAATATTTGCTATGCATATGTCTGAGAGGTTTTACTTTTAAGACTCAAAGAGTAAAGTCATAGTGGTAGGCAATATCAGTAGTAGTGCCCTTTACCCTCTGGGGGCATGAAGGAAGATTGAAGTGAATAGGGTCTAATGAACAAATGATTGCATCTTTATATCATGTACTTTTTTAGCCGTTGCAAACCGTATAGGTAGGTGGAATATGGTTTCTCATTTTTTGAGCCATTCTAGTAACATTTTTTGTATGGTATAGTTGAATCCGTGTTGAGTTGGAGGAATCAAGGAAATCGCATTAATAGTACAAGAGTAAAAGGTATTTTATTTTTAAAAATTTGATCGCCTTAGGAGATTAGATTTCATAATAAAAATGGTCAGATCATCATTTGGACATTGGAGTGATTGGGAATTTTATAGATCTCAGGCCAAGAACTTAAGACAAATTAAAGTAAAGGTATTATTAAAGTTTATAAACATGTTTGACTAGAGAGAGTAAAATAGATTTTTTTTAATTTAAAATTTTTAATAATATAAACACTATATGTATTATCGGAGCAACAAATTATATAATGCAAATAAATTTTAGAGCTTTTTTGAGATTTAATTAATTTTCTAGTGTAATTCTTTCCACTGCATGTTGAATTAAAACAAATATAAATAGATTAATTGTAAGTATTTCATACATTAGAATTTTGAAGGATTTAAGTTGTGTTTAAAATTGAAGATCCAGTTTAAGATAGTCGTCGTTCTTGATGCCGTTGTTGATACGTTTTGATTATAGTATAATATTGTAATTAGCTACATGCTATAGTTTTTGATTTTCCATGAACCATCAGTATACCAAGTTTTTTGATGCCCCCCATTGCCTTTTATTACAACCGCAGGTCTTGGAGTTGTCAAATGTGTCAAGTATTAAAGCTGCAATAAAGAGGTGCTTTGAGGCTATATTATATTTTGCTCACTCATTCAGGGAATCTGAAGATAAAATCGTTATAAGTATTAATCTGGCTTAAAATACATATAGCTGACTATTGTTGATGAATGTACATAGTAGATCAATATTGCTCATTAAGTAAGCTGGAGATTTTATTTAAATTGGATTTACTGTCATCCACATTTAATGGAATTTGAGTTGAGTACTACCTAAGCATTTTCTTTTCAAAGTCGCACGTGGGGATCGAACATTAACTATCATCACTAACATTCCTCATGTAAGTTAAAGGCTAAATTCCTATTCGTACGGAAAGTAATTGATGAACGTACCAAAGAGTAAATTCCTTTTTTTAGTCTGTTATTATTAGGGATCGGAAAGAGGCTTTTGAAACAAGCAATATTATGAACGATTCTTCAAATAGACCAAATCAGTAGTTCCGCCCCCAAAATCTCAAATTTTTATGAAAAAATTAAAAAACTGTGTTTCATTAGTTTTGATTGATCAAAGAAATCGAAGTTGGAACTTTAATTCAAACTCAAAAATTTTACTACGCAAGGATTATAAAATAATAATAATGGCTTTATTGTCAAAAGGTTAACAATTAGGAAACATCCTTACTGATTTCCGCCCATAGACACAATTTACATATAAGAAACCACAATAGTAACCAACATTACCTACAAAAGGTTATAAAACGCCAAATTTATGACATTTAAAATACAAAATAAGCAAACAAAAGTTTTACAACTTGTTTCTCACTAGATACTACATTGAACATATTTTATTTCCAAAAGTTTTAAGGGGAAACCAATTTTTCCTTAAAAACCTGAAAATTCTTTCTTTCCTGCCTATCATCCTATTTCTATCTGTGACATTCCTTTCATCATCCTCTTTCCTTCCTCTCGTTGCCTCGGGTGGATTAAGAAAACACCGTTTCTATTTAATTTCCAACATCCTTCTTTGTTTTTACTGGAGACTTGTAGTAAATTTTGTTTCTGTTTCTGATTTCTTAAAATAAATAAACCAACTAGTGTTTCTGCTATCTTAAACATAAAAAATTAAAATAATAACATCCTTCTCGATTACCCACATACCTTGCAGAATCAGAACGATAATGCTAAGGTTCATTGAAACAGCACATCTTCAAAAAAATCTTCATCTTAATTTATGAACAGTAACTTACTCTGTTTTTGTACTTAAATATGTGTTCATGTATTTCTCAAGATGATGATGGCAATGATGTTTCTCGTGGTTGGTGCTGACTGACTTTCTCTCCAGAAATAGGATTTATTGAACTGGCTAAAAGGGAAAACACCTTGGTTGACTTCACCCTCAGATCCCTACTTACCTTACTTTCACTTTCTCAACTTTTCTTACTCTTCACCTCCATTCCTTCAAACTCTTATTTTTGTATGAAAGTCTTCTAAGTCTTTCTCGGATGGTTGGACAAATGGATGGAGTTCAGTCTTATCTTAACTTTTTAGTATGTTATATGTATCTTTCCGTGGTACATCATCCGAAATACAAGCCAATCATCCACAATCCACAAAACATCTAAAAACTCACTAAACCACATAATATACAAAGTTATATACTACACACTAACTCTATTTTGTACTTTCTGAATCTCTCCTAACATTATTATTATTACACTCTACCCTAAAATCCACTTGTAGTAATATACTCTTGGCCTTTATAGCATAGACCCACTATAGTACTCAAAAGATAGACAGGAATAATACCCGACTTTTAGATACTTTGTGGATAAAGTAAGACTCTATCATTCTAACAATCAACTCATGCAAACTTTATAAACTTTACTTTTTACGAGAATTTCACTCTACAAACTTTCACTAGGAGGTGAATTTGACATTATCAAAGTCATCATAAAGGTGTGATACTTTTGTGTTTCAGTAATAGTTATCATTTTATTAATTCTCTGGGTCTCGTAGAAGTGCATGGTATTCAATTCAATGATTACGTAAAATATTATAATCTCTTAATTTATATAGAGCTTCATATAACTTGGATCAAATACCTCAGATAAACCACAAGGGTATTATCTAACCATCTTGAGCATTTACCTAGAAAATATCATTACTCTCATTCAGTCCTAACCCTTAGAGTCAGACTTTGTGCACAACACTGTCATGCAGCTACAACCCTTATTTTACTAACAACTAAGACTAATACAGCTTAAACTAAATTTTTGTTAGTTAAAACCTTTTATACTTTACCTTTGGGTATAATACTAAATTAAAAAGTTAAATGGGAATGTTTTTAAGCCACATGAACTTTGACAGTGTAAAAGAACCATTACATTTTGTATGTGCATATAGATTAGGTTTCGAATCAGATGGGATTCATTTTCCACATGATGACATGTACGATCCACAGGGATGCATTATCATTTTCTGTTTCTATCATCATCATCATTATCAGATATGCTGGTTGGTTTGCATGCATGTGCCGTGCGTCCTCAGCCAGAATAGAAATAGAGCCAGACTAAAGTAATTTTATAATTCACGTGTTATATTATAATGTATTTGCAACACATGCATAGTCATAAGCTCTTATGATGATAATCGTGTGCTGGATGAGTACTTTTGTATGTTGTGGAAGATAGGCGGACTTATAGGTCGTAAAACCAAGTGGAAAACTTTGTTGAATAGTGAAAGTAATAATAACGCTGTTTGCTATGTTATTAGTTCTGAAGAAGGTAGTTTCCCTTCTACTTCGTTGGTCGATGGGGTCGTTGGGTTAAATTTTGTTTTTAGCCATGGTCCGTATGCTATGCTCTGATATGAAATTATGAAACCGGGTGGGTGACATGCCAGAGGACAGGAAGGGCAATAATATTCAAATTTATTCAATCCACACTCTTCTCTTTGAGTTTTGGTCTTATGTTTTATTCTATCTGTGGTGGAAATAGTCCAGTTGAAAATTATTTTATTTATTATCTATCTTTTAGTCTGGATAGACGTGTCATTCTTACGAAATCCGTCTGTATGCATACACTAGGTGGATTATGTTAGATTATTTCTTCGAATTTTAAAGCACTTTTGTTCATATTCTCGTTTTAAACCTTTCAAAAATATACATGCAAATCCATTCGAGCATAAATTATATGATGGTTTTATTTTATATGTAGAGGATGTTATCCAATTGTTTTAAAAATAATCTCTTTACTCTCAAAATATCATTTCTTGTTTTAGAATCGGCCTTTTCTCAGTAGATTTTGGTACTGGAAATAACCAGTTATACCTATTTTAGCAATTAGAACAGTTTTAGATGATAATAGCAGAGCATGCAGTGTCCTTCGTAATAGTTTATTTGCTAGAGCTTTTGTTAATGTTTTAATTCAGTGTTGCACCTTGCACTGATTACACTAAATAGGTAGTGGTTTATGATGTACAATTTCATTATAGCTGCCGAAGGATATTTCACAATAACAATTTACTTTAATTGTTTACAACTTGCTTGACTTGACTTCAGGTGAAAGGAAGGATTCCGGACGCATTAAGCAATTGAGCCGAATCCTTGCTCTACTAACAAAAGAAAAATTATGTTACACAAGATTATGTTTTATTTTATGGTAAATTGAAATTGTCAATGCCCTTGTCCTGGATTCAGGTCCAAGAAGGATGCTTAACGTAAAATGAATAGAATACGATACCATCTCAATGAACTTTAAACTTTCGTCCTA
Organism: Isotoma viridis; assembly: GCA_034696425.1. Taxonomy (NCBI): domain Eukaryota; kingdom Metazoa; phylum Arthropoda; class Collembola; order Entomobryomorpha; family Isotomidae; genus Isotoma; species Isotoma viridis. The sequence continues at coordinate 12,092 of JAQGAA010000820.1, read as the reverse complement.
ACAATAGCTAAGGTGAATATGTACATTGTGTGTATACAAAGTGTAAAATAATTGCATTGATTAGTTGGTGCTCAGTTGCGTGAACCAAATTGCAATTTCCGTCATCCACATTGAGCCGGATGAAATGCATTAGGTAATGTCTTTCGGATTTTGTTATGACATTATGCTCCCTTTCAGTATTTCATGCATTTCACAAGCATGACTGAACACTGGGCTCGTTAAGTTTTCCTAGATATTGTTCATGTACAGTTAATTGATGCAGACTCTAGGAATAGCTTGCTTAAGTCTCAAATGAAAAGGACAAGCAGGTAGGAATTTCTTTAGATAAGTTTTTTGGAATGGAGTTGCAATATTGTTCATGAAGTCAAGTAAGCTCCGATGAGCACAAATTAGTAGTGACTAGTGAGTGAGTGGCTTTAAATAGCCATTTTACTGAAGAGTTTCGTTTTCACTGCTGGGCCAACATTGCTTTACTATTATTGTCATACTTCTTTAAAAATTCACTTAGAATTCGTTTTTACTATAATAGAACGCCTACCTGGATGCCAGAGCATTTTCAGACAAAGCATTTTATTGAATCTAAAAATATTTTTATTGCTTTAGATTTTTTAACTTTTATTGAGTTCCAAGTAATGATTCAGAAAATAAAATGAAAATGAAGAAGATCTTTTGGGTTGTTAAGATCAAGTCTTTATAAATTCTTGTTTTATTACGTGTACATTTGTAATTATTACTATACAAAATTGTTCGTTAGAGTTTTATTAAAAATTACGAACAAAGTTTAATAAAAATTCCATATAAATAACGGAATGTTTTAGAAATCTGACTTTTGTCAATTTAAAATTTATAATTAGCAATATAGATAATAAAAATAAACTAACTTTTCCTAAAATAACAATTTTTAAAATAAATGTGATTTTGGAGTATATGAAATTATGTCAGGTTCTGAAATAATGATAAATATGATAATGCATTTTGCATTAATATATTTATATCACAGACTAATCTTAAGTTTTTATGAGGTTTGTAGTGTCACTGCTAATTAAATAGAATAAAACCTATAATCCCTATAATGGTATAATAGTTTTGAATTTCATGCACGCTTTATCCACGATAGTTTGTGATTCTTTGAAATAACAATTTAGCGTAATCAAGATTAGGTTGATGGTCCTTGGTTGACTGACGTTGATTGCCTAGTTTATGATTAATGTTTCTGGGATGGAGAGGTTTCAAGTGGTCGAACGTGATGGTACATTCAATAGATTAAATGAGTTTTAGTTTGACGGAAAATAACACACTTTCCCTTTCGTATCATCAGTATTGCCTACTTGAGATGAGAGGATGAAAATATACTTGTTTCTATTATCTTTTTCCCACTTACTTAATTCTTGAACAACCAACCTAGGAAATTTTAGACTGCTTGTTTTGTAGGTAAAATGCTGCAACTCTTAATCCTGTTATCTAACCCGAACTGCTTACTGTATTATCTGATTTTAATCACCTTTTCTAGAACGATTTACAGTTGTACAATGTTATAACTGGGGAAGGTATTTATTTAGATTTTAGTAAAAGCTTATAAATATTACTAATACTGCTAATTTTTTTTAAATTAAAAAAGTCGTATATTGACTCATCACGTCGTGACTTTACAAAGATTTGTTATTCACAAAGTGATTAAAAATGATTAAAAACATTTTGCACGGGATATGGTTGGCAATTGGAAATATCTTTTATCTCACCTATAATGATAGGAAGTGGTACTATATGGTTAGACGTTAGACTAATTCATTTTATGGTTACAACTATTTATATTCGTTTTCGTATTGTAAATTCCATTCCATATGAACTCCAGACACTTTCACTTAGCAAAATGTCAGAACATGTTTTCAATAACAAATTGAACGGGAATTTGTCAGTGCTACGAAAACAAGTATCGCTGAAGATTGTATTTCTAGGTGTATTAGTGCTACTAATAGCCCTTTTAATATGTTTCAGATATGATTGATTACCCTTAATATAGTAAAAATTTATTGGTCACAAGTATCTGAGCTTCGTTCAATTTAATTGGGGAAGAGTAATGATCAAATTCCACATATTCCTATAATCAAAGAGATCCAATATTCTTTTATTATTCTGGTGCTTCAATATCTCATTACCTGCTATTCTTTCTACAAAAATGAGAATATTCACCTTTGCTTGAAGCAGTATTGGTATTTGAACCTCTTTAGCGTCAACTAATAGCATTTCGTCGAACGGATTTCTGTATTTAAATGCAATTTTTATATTTTAAATGAGACATGAATTGCATTGAGGTGTAAAGTAATATAATGAATTTAGGCTAATTTGAAAGTTCTCTTTAATTATAACCTTAATTGTATTGACGTATTCCCGTGTGTGTGGGTGAATCAATTATGCAGATACCTTACTAGATGAATGCAGTTCTCGAAGTACAAATTACTAGTTTAGTGGTTCCTGACCATGCCCACTTTTGGGAATACTTTGAAAACTTGAATAAAAGTTTATAGGAATTCTATTCTAATTTATGAGTTTAGCGTAGTAAAATACAACCAAACTCAAATCACATTTGTACTTCAATTCTGTATTGAATAAGGTCCACTGATCATGGTATTACTAACTGACAATACTCATCACAAATCCACCAACCAGTATGTCAGTTATTCACCTCTAAGAATTGCTCTGTATTTAGTAAAGACTAATGCACATTATCTTTCACTGATGACAGCGAGTCTCAACATATCTCTACTATTTGATCCAATTTTGTCTATAATTTAATTACAGCTTGTGAACAGATTTAATTATAGCTTACATTTACCTTAGACAACAGTACATATAATTGTAGTATGTAATCATGCCTCTTTATTACATTTACAGACAAAATACTAGGATTCAATAGAAATATCCCTTCTTAACAATAGATTGTCGTTTGTATTTAATGATGAATATATCAGAATTGCATAGTGTAGTTTTATTGACTCTGTTGTGTCTTGAGTATCAAAATGAAAAGGTTAGAGGTGAAAGTCCTATTTTGACTTCAATTTATTTTCTTACTCTCAAGGTTAATATCCTTAGCCCCCAGAAAGCAGGCTATATATTCATAAGTACAAGGCAAAAGGGAGAAATGTTTTCGGCTTAGTTCTTATTTTGATAATTTTAGATCTTTGACACCAAGTGCTCTATTATAAAAAGAAGTTATCTAAAGAATTGCTACGTACAGGAATTTGAAACACGTTTCTTTTTCTACTATGTTTCTCTATAATCTTCTTCTAGAACTTTTAGTCTTTGAGCTTAAACTCACATTATTACTCAAGCTTTATTACTTTTGATTGAACTCAGCCCTCTTACACAATTATTTTTCTATACAAGCTAGGTTTTTTTAGTTACTTAATTTGATTATAGACGTGTAAAAAAGTGTAGGCGTTTTTAACGCCATTTTGATCCTTAATTGTTATTTAATATCCCATTTCATTAATGCTTAGGCATGCATGAAAAAAATCCTCGGCTATATCGGCCGACCGGAGTGTGAGGTCTTTACCTCACACTCCTACACATTGACCTTACATTCCTTTGGATAAGTCAACACGTCCGCAAACTCGAAACGGGTTGTAACAAATCTGCTAAAAAATTTGTTTATACGAGAACTGTTACCCCCTGTTAAAATTCGTCTTGAAAACCCCTCCTTAAAGGCTGTCCTGTGGTTTTTAAGATACAGATTGTCTCGTCAAAAGGCATTTTTGGTTTTTATATGGGAAACATACTTTTTAAGGCCTACAATGATTTAAAATCAGGAATAGTTACTGAGTAGGGGAAGTAAGGTGCGGGATATACTACGGGAAATTTAATGTCCGAAAATCCGAAAGAACGAACAGATTTAAAGCAGAACGATTTCACTTAATCCCGGAAATCAGATTTCCGGCACGGCAACCAGTAGTAATATCCTCGAAATCATAACACGTCATTCATAAAATGAGGATTTTATTTGAGATAAAGTGATTTTAACCATTTCATCCACGAAGGATATGACCGGGAGGGAATCGCATAAAATGTTTCAATTTCATTCAATTCCTATCCCAAAGTCCATTGATGGTATATCTTCTATAAACCCTTTGATGAGTGTACCGTAATCGATTTCCAGAACAGTTCTAAAATCGCAACCACTGCGTAAATGCGTAATCCCCTAAATTGAAAATAGATACTTTTCTCAGCTCTTCCAAACTAAACTCTATCTCTCTCAGACTTTGAGTGACTTGAGATCCTATCCGGTTGCCGGTATCAAATCAAACCAACGGTTATGTTCCACTTTACACAGAAATGAGTTAACCAACCGGAGCTTTACAAGACTTGAAGCATTTACTGAGTTGATGGACTCTAAATATTATGTAGTATCCCTTGAGACTTACCCAAGATGAACTCCGTCTCCTTATATAACTTCATATACCTATTCCAATAAGATTAAAGGTATATACTACCTGGAATTGAATGAATGTATGTACATGCCATTTCACTTCCTGTGTTAGATGATCCAACTGAACTTTATTCCTAAAGGAAGATTTTTTTTCTAAAGATATGAGTTAACCTAAGTAAGTGTTCAATGGAGCCTTGGACAATCCTACTGCAATACACCCAAAAAGCCTACACTTACATTCAATACCCAGACTCTTTTGAACCTCCGGTTGATTCCCAGGAGAACTGAAGGAAATGACAAAAATTTGCGTATTCAAACATTTCAAACATTTCCCTTTCTCTGAGAAATGAGATATTCTTGTTCCTTTCCATACTACAATATATACAATACTAATACTAAGTTATATTGTATTGTATTTTTCAGTTTATTTAAACAGTTCTTAGGAGAAGAGAAGAAATTCCAGAGGTAGATTTACTCACGGATTATACTCTTTGTAGTGTAATCATCAAAGGTTGACATGCATAATAGAAAACACGTTAAAAGTCAAAAAGTTAAGAAGTTTTATATCTACAAAGATCTCTTTAAGCTAGATATTTGATTCCTTGAATAAAAAAAGCATCTTTTATAATCTCCATCTTCCTACTTTTGTTCCTATAAAGCATTAGTATCACCTATTTATTTTTTCATATAATGATCAAAAAGTAGGCAACAGAGAAGGAGAAAACCTTCCGAGAATTTGTAAAGGAGAAAGGCGACCTACAGCGAGCTAATTCCCCCCTGGGCCTTCATAATATTTACAGCTTAGAGAGGCACATTCGATCCCATCACCTATAATATCTCTGATCCTTCATGTCTACATTGTAGCTGTATACTTTTACTTCAATCCAACCAGGCCGGAATTCAATTGCATCCTCTTATTCAAAATGCATGATATAGAATTTAAACCGTAAGTTAGTAGCAAACTGGGGGATGGAGAATGTGTTTGAGTTTGATTCAATGTATGAATTGAATCCTTCAATAGTTGTGTATAGTTAGCATTGTCTGAGTGGATTCAGTTAGTTTAGTCGATTTCAGCGTCAATATTGATTTATTACTGTACTTATAGGCAGCACGAGGCAAAAGAAGATCCCAGCTTCCGGAATCCTGTTAGCTTTATGTAATACATTGATGATGATAACAATAGTATGTTTTCAATACTTGCAAATTATTTCGTAGTGGGGTGAATAATCCTTATCGTCGAAAATACAGAGGCTTTTAGTTTTAAAATACAGTGAATGATCTTCTTCTCCAGTTCAAACATTTGTCAAATTTTAAAGACTAGCTTTTAAAAACCATTAGTTTTTTTTAGCTCTTAAGATGCGTGTATCGATTCAATACAAAGGTAATATGCTGCTTACTAAAAATAGAGTTCACATCGTTTACATGCTTTACATCAATTCAAATTATGCTGGATTTAACTTTGTTCGAAAACAATTTTTAACTATTTTCGTTAAGGATGAGCCGTGTAACATGAAGAATAAATAAGGTTTAGAGCTTCAATATTCTTTTGATCTTGTAGTTCCTAACTTTAAATGCATAAATCATTTTAGCGAGCTGAGATGTTTACCAATAATATTTTTCTTTTGTTAAAATTTCTCCCTTTGACCTCTTTTCAAAGTCACATCAGCCCAGTATAGATTAGGAATGAATAAAAAGTAGAAAAACTTTCAAAGCAAGGGTTTCCCCTATCCATCCTCCTTTGCAGGCAGAATTCGCTATTGAAATTGGAACCCAACTTCTCTTTCAGATGCTTTTATTTAAATAAAACGGCATCTATAATGGTAAGTTACGCAGCATAAAGCAAGGTAGGATTGTAAATTTCAAAAGATGCCCAGGCCAAGAAATGATTCATGCGAAGGAAATGTTTTTGTGTTCTGTTTTCTCAAATTTAAGCAGAATTTGTTGTTTATTTTTTAAATGTTTTGATCCAATTGATTCAACCGGAATATATTACTTCGTTTGAAATCTTTTGTTACAGGCAATTTTCTTACTCCAGAAAAACAAATCTGTTTAAAAATACTAGCTGCAGTTTGTCTGCGGTACGACTTCAGTAAATATTGTAACAGGCACATTAAAGCAATAATACAAAGAATTTATTTCCTTTTAAATGTTATTTTGCTTTTATTTGCCCAATTTTTATTACATTTTATTACGACGCAAAACAATGGGAAAATTTTATCATGCAATTTATAAAACATTTCGAATACGTCTAAATTTAAAAAGTATTATTAGAGGCATCTCAAAATTCTTCTTTAGGTATTTTGCTTTTCTCTGTAATTGATCCTTGAAAAACAAAAAAGGACTCTTATTGTTCACAAGATTGAAGAGTGTTTAGTTTATAGCCTATTGCTAACGGTTTGATTTGATTGAAATAGGTAAAAAAAAACTAAAAATAAACTATTCGGAGAAAGTTCTTCATATCCTTTTTACATTTTTGACGTCATCAGTATTATCATTTATATTTAATAAAGGTCAAATTTATTTTTATCTTTTGTTTGAATCAGATTTTTTCACTGCATTTTATTTTAGGGATCTTAAATGTTCAGAATTGTTAATAAGAAAACGCCCCGGGTTTATGAGCCAGCTTTAATAAACATAAATTTAATAAAAAATTCTTAGCCAGAGCAGAGAAACAATCAGATCTTAGTTTTATTACAAACAATTCACTTAACATTTCGAAACACGTTTGTTATATACCCTGTTTGTTATATTATATTGGCCTCTTATTATCATCCGACTTTAACCTAAGTACCTACAAAATTACTAAATGTATTTTGAATTTCCTGAAAGTATACTTAAAGTACTTTCTCGTCACTATAAATGTACGTTATGTAAACATAATAGCAATTGCCACTCATTTACGAACGATTTTTACAGGTTTAGAAGGAAATTAAACAGCTTAAAAAACTGCATGTACTATTGCAATAAAAATAATAAAACTAGGGACATAATAGTACAAATATAATCTGAAAAAGTTTATTGAACAAAGGCAAAGTCAATGTCACAAAAACTAAATATAATTTCAAATGCTTAAAATCTATATAAAGATCATACAAAAGTAAGAAATAGAATTAATTCGTCTTCCTTCACTGTACGCATTATATTCAGCACCCACTGTGTAGGTACTTTACATTATAATATTTTGCTTAAGCCTGTATTAATTTAATACATAAGCAAACTTATAAAATGATGACTATTAAAACTAGCAGTAATAATAAGAAGCATTTGGTTTTCTTTTCATCTAAAAGCTAACTACCTAATCCAAAGATCTTTTCTATTGTCTTCATAATGAGTTTCACAGAAGTTGTCTAATTAAACATGACTTGATTTCAGCGTTAAAAACTACTAACAACCTAACTTCTTCACTAGATTAGATTATTTGTACTTTCTCTCTGTGGTTAAAATATATCTATCTATAGATTCTATCTGTTACATAAAAGTCTGTCTGTAGGGGAAAGTGCCACTACAACTTCTGTTCTGTCTGTCTCTCGTTTCTCCCTTGTCTTTCAGCCGTCTATCTAAAAGTGCTAAAGGGATTTTCTAACAATATTTTTTCAAGAACGTGGGAGCAACGAGGTTGACAAAAATCAAGATTCGAAACTGTGATGATTACTTTATAGTTAATAGTTAACAGTTCTTTTGAAGAATCCTCAAAACGAAGCCACTTCTGATGCTACTCAAATTGTCCAGAAATCCTTGTGAGTCTGTAGACACTTGGAAGCTTGAGTACAAAAAAGTAGTTGATTCAAAATAAATAGTACCTTTCACTACATACATGTTTGTATTTCTTCGTGTAATATATAGCGAGTTAGTATCCCATACAAGAGTTTCTTTACAATGCCATGCACGTTTAATGTATGGATAGATATAAACAGTGATATGGGTTTCCTTCTGCAAAAAGTCAACTTGTCTACACAGAGAAAGGGAAAGGAAAAGCAAAAAGTGTTTTTCCATTTGGATGGGGAAAATAAACTTTTTTCATCTGGAAATGAGTGCGTCAAGTCAAGTAAGTCAGCAGTACTAGTGGTAAATAGTAGTATATAGCCGTGGTAGTCCGTATTCAATAAGGACGAGTGAGTAGCTTTAGCTTTTTAGTAGTTAGAGCTTTTGAGGACTTTTTGCTTCGATGGATGGATCTCTTCAGATCTGATGGGGTAAAGCTAAAACTGGAACTCTTCTGGATTTCCAACTACAGAGCTGATGGAACCAGCTAAGAGTTGTTGTGTATGTCCTCAGTGTCCCAATGGAGTCTCTTTCTGTCAATCCATCTAGCACTTCTCTTGGATCTGGTTCTGCCTTCTTTTGGTTAAGGTCTCATCGTGAAAGCAGCCAGTAGTGTCACTTCATACTAGTATATATTTCCTCTACTTTATATTTCATGTTGTTACTACTTCTCATCTGGTCTTCAGTTCAAAGGTGAAAGTAGAAAGTTTCATGACCACCACCACCACCATTTTTACTACTATAATACTTCTAACATATTATATCGGTTTTTTGTATGTGTTTGCTGTGTTTTTTTCTGTTTCTTTCTCTGGACACATGAACTTGTTAGGGTTAGTCGGCACCATATTGCTTTTTTGAGTTGGTTATCATCTCTGTCATCTTCCTACATCTAGAAGCCCTTGGTGGTGGCTCAAATGTCTTATATGCAGACTTTTTTTACTAAAAGTGAAAAGTAAAAGGCACCACGTCCTACGCGGCGGTGCTTTTTACCCTAGTAGTAGTTGGTGTCGGTAATGGTGGCAGGTGCTTTACGTTTCTTTCAAAGAGCGGTTGGTGAATATTACGGTGATGCTTATATATATTGCATGTACAATGTATACAAGAACAACGTAAATGGAACTAAAATTGATTCAATTTCCTTCATGGCATGCCCCACAACTCATAAGGATGATCAATATTGTACAAGAAATAGGATCTGAGATAGAAGGACTTGGAGATCCTGATGGCGATGATGATGCTGACGATATTACATACGCCTGGGTGCCTCTTGCTTTACAGTGCCTGGATGAATAAACTATTACATTAGTGTATAGTATCATACGTATTGCCTTCTATAATAATAGTAATGATTAACTTTAACCGAAACATAAAACTCCTGAATCTTCTGAGTCTCTATCACATCATGTCACACATCCACTTGACTTAGGCACGGTCTTCCCTGATTATTCGGATAAAGACCTCGCACTCTTTCACATCAACATTGCATAATCCAAGGTTTCTTCACACTTGCTTCCCACTTACTGATGCTATCCCCCTGACTCATATTCAGTCTAATAGATAAATGAGGGCGTATAGCTTTTTTAAGACAGCTGTTATCATATCTTTATGGCAGGAGCTAGAAACAATGTTATCTTGATCTCGTCACTTGCAAAAACTATCACAGGGAACATTTTAAACCTGCTTGCTATATGTCTAAAAATATGTTCATTTCACTTGAATATAAATTGTGTGGTATAGTCTATTATCATAATAATGTATAATGCATCGTATCATTCTAGATATCATCGCCAATATCATCATTGTCACAATTGTATTCGATGAAAGGCAAATATTCCATCTTTCGTCTCAATGTACGACCACTTCTCAGAAATAATACATAAATATACAACAATATCCGTATGTATGGAGGTAGTAACTTCCTCCACAAAATTCATTTAATAAATATTGAACATCATCAACGTCAACTTACTACTTACACCTACACACTTGAATAGCTTTCAATTTATCAAGTGGACGATGACCTGGATATGTGTAATGTTAATTTCATACTTGTATAACCATCATGTCACTGTCCATTATGTCTTGTCAGGTTAACTCTAATAGACAAATGGACTTCTCGGCCCTGGCATCAAAGGCAATGTTAAGAACCGCGATGTATTTATGTCAAACACACGATATACTTTTGGATTTGCATTTATATAGTTTTAAGTATCACATCCACGTGCTTGTTGTATTTTATAGAAACTTATCGTATAGGCAAAAACACGATATTATTATTATATCCTTGATATCCAAAATCTCAAATCCACAGTGTGAACGAATAAATAATGTACTTTCTATATGTAAAAAAAAAGAAAAATAAGCGAGACAGTTATCTTTCCCCAAAGCCCTCTTTCTTACTCTCTTGTTTCCACCACCGAGATGATTCCCATCGTCATTAATGTCAAATAAAACCCAAGTGAAACATGTACATTCATCACATTGTAACAACATGTCATAATATTATTCCTTTGTAAAGTAAAAACCTACAAGCAATAATAACATGTTGACAAGCTTTGCATCACCTGCTGCTACTACTGTCTATTGCATTACAATACTTTTTTCGATCCACAAAACCCTTTCTACTTAGACTGCACTACACCTAAGGGAGTAAAAAGGAGATTGGGATTTTTTATCCTGTAAAAGAAATTCGCACAACATGGATAGTACATTAGAGATTAAAGATTAATATCTTTCTGGCTATCATAATTCGAGATGTTTGAACGAGTTTTTTGTGTGAAAGCAAAATTGCTTCTGCTAAGCTATTTCTCTTTCTTTGTGTAATACTCCAAGTCACAGTCACATATCGTATGTTATATTCTCTTTATTTTGCTAATCCATCATCATCTTAGTATTATTTATTTATATAAAAGAGAATAGGAAACCTGAGATGTTACAAAAAGTATAAGAGTTATTTATAATGTGTTCCAAAGACAAAAGATATAGAGACTGAAAACAGATCAAGAATTGTTTTATTCTTGCTTATATACCTTATCTATTATATTTAAACTTATTACAGGAGCATTATAAAACACTCTAAAAATCTTGCTAAAAAGAAGTATATTTTCGTCCTGAAAAGAATGATAATAAACACATTAAACACTGATATAAAAAAGTAGCGAAAGCAGATTGCTTTATAGTCTATAGATGAGTTCATGATATCTTGAGTTTATTCGATTATGAGTTCACGAGTTTTTCGATTTTTCGAGTTTTTTGAGGTTTTTTGATTTATTGAGTTTCTTTGATTTTTTGAATTTTTTTTTGAAATTTTGAAATTTTTTAAAAATTTTGAAATTTTTTGAAATTTTGAAATTTGTTGGAAATTTTGGTACTATTGACCTTTTGAGTAAATAAGCTTTCGAATGATACCCCACATGCATATAAACTAGTATGTTGCGCCCCATTGACCAGCGCGCCCCTTGACCCTGCGCGCCCGCGGTGTATGTGCGCGCAAAATGATTAGTACCATTGAAATTGTGAGTAAATTAGCTTTCAAATGATACCCCACATGATTATTAACTCACATTTTGCGCCCCATTGACCACCGCGCCCCTTGACCCTGCGCGCCCGTGGTGTATGTGCGCGCAAAATGATTAGTACTATTAAATTTGTGATCAAATAAGCTTTCAAATGATACCCCACATGCCTATTAACTCACATTTTGCGCCCAATTGACCCGCGCACCCCTTGACCCTGCGCGCCCGGGGTGTATGTGCGCGCAAAATGATTAGTACTATTAAATTTGTGATAAAATAAGCTTTCAAATGATACCCCACATGCCTATAGGCCTCCATGTTGCGCCCCATTGACCCCGCGCCCCTGCGCTTAAGGTGAAGGCGCGCCCCGATTGACCCCATTTACGAACTTG
>JAQGAA010000819.1:0-18916 GCA_034696425.1 Isotoma viridis | reverse complement strand
ATGTAAGGTCGCGGGGACGTAAGGTGGGGGACGTATGGTGGGGGATGTACGGTGGGGGACGTAATGTCCGCAAATCCTTTCTTCGCACACAACCACAACATCATGTTCTCGTATACTTTTAATGCAGCAAATACTTGTAATGCAATAAATAATTGAAGCAAACTCCTTAACTTACCCAGATTAATAGACTGCATGAGCAGCCTACTTTGAAGTTTGAAAACGAACTTTCTTATCAAAGAGCCAGTTATTGTCATATTAAAAAATTTCAGGGTTGAAGAGCTTTTAAATAATTAGTTAATTCACATCACACCTACAATATGTTTAAATCTCTGATTGCTAAAGGACAATTCATTTAAGCGTTTTTAAAGCTTTTATTATAGCGAGCTTCAAAAAGTTATTCAATAGAATAGAAACTTGTAACTATTCTAATTTAAGCCACGAAACACAACAAAAGATTGAAGGGTTTTTTATATAGACAAAGATGACGGATGCGGATGGTCATAATTCATTTGCATAAAGACATCAATGAAACTGAATGAGATAGCTGAAGAAGGTATTTCATCTGAAAAAAGGCAACTATTTTCTGGACGAGTATTTAAGCAAATTGCAGCACGAAAGTGAAGCTGAAAGGCAATCAATCCATTTTCTGAATGATAGAGAGAAAGCTATCTGCTTTCACTCTCTGGTTTCCGGTTGCGGTTCATACCACACAGCCATAGAAATTCAACCATAGAAAAATGGGTATTGTAAGATTCTGATTGCCGTGGAAAACTTAAAACGTTAAATCCGGCTAATTTCGGAAGTTGGTTTAGATTTTGAGGCAGTCGAACTTGTTGATTATGTATTTCTATTTCTTTGAATTACGATTAAATTAAAAAGTACATGAGAATGCTTACATCGATAATTGGGATTATATTTTCTAGTGAATATTAATGGCTGATAAGCGTACAAAAGTAGATAACACCGTAGATGATGACGATGACTTGGATCCTGTAGAACGCATGATTAAGGGAACTGGCTGTCTCGAGAAACATTACGCTGTTCTGGTAAGGTGTAAGGAATTTGGAATTAAATTGTTTAATTTATGCCTGAGCCTGGCCAGGCCAACCTTTCTTAAAGTCTTTGGTGTGTATGTTGCACCTGATTTTTACTTAAATATTAACGTCAAATGTAATAAGCAACGACTTTTGACTTTTTGCAACTTTGCACTTCACACTTTGAGACAATTTGTAATGTGTAATGATGTGTAATGGATAAGGGAAACCTAGATGGTCATACCATATATCATTATACGAGGCCATACAGTGTGGGTAAGGTATGCTCCCGACTCCCCGCACCCGACCCGACCAAGGGTGAAGGGAAACCGGGAAGAGGGTCTTACATTATAATTAATCAGAATTTTCAGAATGTGGAATGTAAGCAGTCAGCAATTCAGTTTGCCAGATCACAGATTTTTCCAAAGTCTTGAAGAAACGACATAATTAAAATAATGCACTACTAAAAAAAACCATTGACCATATGTTATGTATGAGTTATATCGTTATATGTGTCATGTCTCATGTACATGTATGAAATTAATGTGCCATGAAACACATTTTTAATGAATCTGCCACAGTATCAGTACTATGCAATTTTGAATGTATTTGACCAATTTGAATATTTATAGGAGTGCGTTAATACAGAAAAAGATTGGCGACCGTGTCAAAAGCAAGTTTCAGAATTTCGCAAGTGTATGGACGAACATAAAAAGGCTAAGGAATCCCAGGAATGAACCAACTGTCTAAAGAAACAGCATTCGTGAACCTTAAGATTTGAATTACTAGGAAGCGAAAATGGAAGATAAACCCTGGGACATTGTGAGCGTGAGCCTCAGATCGGCTTTGTTGTTGGGAGTTGGATTTATAAGTGGTATAATGTTTAGAAAATTATTTCGATCATCATCTGGTGGGACGACTGTAGATACGTTCCAGAGAGCAGCTAGATTAACTGCTCTTAGGGCCCAAGGCCTAGGACGGAATCATAAAATGATATTCGTAGTAAGGACTGATCTAGGCATGGGAAAGGGAAAGATTGCTGCACAATGTTGTCACGCTGCAGTCATGTGTTACCAAAAGGCAATGGTTATGGATCCGAAGAACTTAGATATGTGGGAAGCTACTGGCGCAGCTAAGATTTGTCTTAAAGCGGAAGGAGATGAGGATAGCCTTAAAGTGCTGCAAAAGAAAGCTAGGGATCTAAACCTAGTAACAGCCATCGTTAGAGATGCTGGCCATACCCAGGTATGTTCTAAATCTAAATATTTTTTTTTTGAATTGGGATTGACGAAACGATGTCACAATTTTATTTGCTAATAAATAGGTTGCTCCTGGGTCAAGCACTGTTATTGGAATCGGACCGGCCCCAGTGTCAGAAATAGATAAAGTTACGGGCCATTTAAAATTGTTATAAATGTTATGCTCATAATTATAGACACAATCATTTTATGTAAATATTAATGAAACTGATTATCAATTTGTTAATAAACTCTATTCATCCATTTATTTCGAGTGAATCGGATAATTTTACAATTATATATAATAATAGATAATTTGAGTTCAAAAAATTCGATGATAGGACAAACAGATTCATAAAAAACAAAATTCCACAACTAAAATATAAAATGGGCATCACTTTATGTGGTTTATAGTTTATACTAAACAAATCTAGTGTAATTGCATTTTTCAAATGTTCGAATTTCGGATGAAGACTAGTCAAAACGACCATTTTAGTAGGACTATCTTTTAGGAATCCAAAAATGAGTAAACATGTCCTCTCGTGAGGTCTAAACATATAATAAGTATTACTTTATTTATGAGTGTCATTTTGGTTTTTAAAGACAGTCACATAAGCAACAACTTATCAAAAATGTGTATTGTGCAATGAAAACTGTCTCCATTTAAGATTATCATAGTGGAAGTACTAATATTGTAACGTAGAATTTCGATTATGACACGAGTATAGTGAGCTTCGTTTGGCATCTGATTGTTCAGTCGTTAAGAATAGTACTATTAACTATTTAATATTTACAGTTTTACTAAACGCCTTCTCAAGTCCCATTACGGTAAAATGGAAGCACAAGGCTAGTAATAATAGTCTAGTTGAGTTGACGGAGTCTAATGGACATACTTCTTTGCTAAACATACTGAGAAAAGTTTCAATATTTTTCTTCGAACGAGTTATCAGGCCGAAATTGAGTTGTCACGACACGAAGTATACAGACATATTTCCTCTACGTGATAATTAGTGGCACATTATCCTTAAAATCATCCCCAAAAGAATTGCTAGAACCATTTCCGAAGCCATTGTGATGGCTGCTTGGATGATTGTTAGGATGCGTGAGAGAAACCCCTTCTGGAGAAGACACATCACGGAAGGAGTAATTAATTGGATGTCGAAGGTTTGGACGACGACTGTATGAATTTATAACATGAGGAGCTTCATTAAATTCTTCAAGCTCGTCTGTTAACGAAGTATCCAGTTTGGCAGTCAACAAGAAATACTGTTGGCTTCTTGTAGGCCATAACAAGTGTGTCATCACAGCAAATGCTAAGCAGTCCGCAGAATACGTAATGCCTAAGCAAAAAAAAACTCGTTCAGTATGACCAAACAGAACAAAAGTTAATTTTATGCGGTTTTCTTATAAAGTTACCCAATAGTAATTTTGAACGCCACAATGGGGAAATTTGTAGAGCAATTAGTGCAATAATTGGCAGATAAATAAACCATACAAGAGAGGCAGCACCAAAATGTAAGAAGAAGTTAAGTTTGTGCGGCTGGTGCTCATGATCCATTGTATCTTTCAATTCATACAGAAACCATATCATGATAATATTTCTCAGGACTAGAATCAACCATCCAGGCCAAGTCTGATACTCATCAATGTCTTCTATTACATCCACTTCAGTCTGAAAACACAAAGTTGGAGAACACTTATAATACACAGGTATTTTAATGAATGAAACGGCATGTTTCAGAAGACATTCCAGAATGGTTTTGCTAATTACGGATTACACTTACCTCTTTCCATACATAAAGTAAAACATGCACAACACCATATACTGCCCAAATGGTAAATATAAATGGTTTGCTTGTCAACTCAGTTCTTGTAACTGCCCAACCTTTGGCCAGCACTAATAAAATCAGCATGAAACAAGCCTGCAAATTAAATCCAGCGAAACATTGTGTATCAGACTTAGAACTTTTTGCTTGAATGGAGTCATTAAAAATTAAAATAGCAAATTTCATTCATACCCGAGCAGCTATGTCCATTATGTCTCCAAATGCCGCAAGAGATGGATGCCCTTCACCATTCAAAGCGAACTTTAGAACATGTACAACGTTAGATAGAACGGCTGTCAATTCTAAAGAAACTGCTGCTGTAAACAGTCTTGGTACAATGTGTCGCTGACGCAAAACAGCATGAATTTGTAATGGAAATAGCACCAAGTAGCACATAAAAAAGACCAGGTATATTTCCACTGTGTCCTATAACATCAAAGAACTTTCATTGTATTTAATTTCCTTTAGATCGACAACAATTATATTGTGCATTAGTAAATCGGCACAATGTCACAAACCAGACTTTAAAAGTAGAAAGAAATACCTGACGATCAAAGGAAAACTGGTATTCCAAAGGATTTTGATTCTTTGTGTAAGGATTTCCGTTTACTAGCCAAATGTCATAGTCTATCGATGTATGATTTCCGCTGTGTTTCCATTCACAGGTCAACGGATCCCGGTAACATGCCACAAGGCTGACATACCAAAACCTATAATAAGCACATTCAACATTAGAATAATAATGTTTGACTTTAACTTTAACTGGTAGGTACAGGTACAATGTGTTTCTGAAAAAAACAACAACACTTACTTAGGTTGATTTAAATCAGAAATAGCATAAGTAAATTGATGGTCTTTGACAACAAATTTAGGATTAGCTTCATCATCAACACAAAGATCACCCTTCGCACATGGGATTCGTCTCAAAAAGTTCTCAACGCCATCCTTATAGCACTGCGAGTCATATGCGACACGACTTATTTGCTCGAACATCTGCCTGCAAGCTGCATCCTTGTCTTCGACGTTTCGATTTCTATAGAAGTCCACAAAATATCCCCTATCAAGAACCACAAGTGTTGCAGGGTAGAACTTGGGTGGTGAGGGAAGCGGATTTAGTTTTGATGTGGCTGTTGTTGTTGTACTGCTTATTACAGGTTTTGATGCTGTGATTGATTGTACATTTTTCAAACTCGTTGTAGATGTACTTAAAGTCGATAAATTAGCAGGCGTGAGATGTTTTGCGACTGTGGTAGTTAGTTTTGAGAAAGCATTTGCTAAAGGGCTTAAGGTCGTCGAGGCAGTATGACTTTTATTTTTTACAATAACACTGGTTTGAAGTACTGAGTTCACGGGATCTGCTATTTTGCTGTCATCCTCCTTCTCACTAAATCGTTTGGCAATCTTTTTTGATAACAGCGAATTAAATCCTAAGTCTTTAGGACTAGTTATGTTTCCAAAAATATATCCTTGAGTGTCATTTTTATTGTTCAATTCGGTTTTTTGAAAACCGAATTTGGACAGAAAAAGGAAGAAATTGTCTGTTTCCCAGGTACCTTGGAGGTGAAGACCGTCACTGCCTATTGGACAAATACTGATTACACTCACTAAAGATATTGCTAACAGCGTTGTAAAGAATTTCATTCTTCTTATCCTCGATTTGGATGATCTCAAGCTCTTCCTTCCAACTTCTTCCCCTAGGTCGCAAGCGCAACTTTTTGCTTGAGAGATGATTGATGACTGATTCATTTTGACCAAAGACTAATCTGGTCATTCTTCCCTAGCAGGGTCACAAGGTATCACAAATATTAAGAACGCTTGCAGCTTGGAAGGTTTCCGGTAATCAATCAAACAATATCACCTTTGGTGATATTCCGAAGACATATTGTTACATTCACTTGTTAGGAAGAGCTTTAATGCAAGAGCTAAAGTGAAGCAAATGGAAGCGCAAATTAATGACAGATCAAAACACCATCAACTTCTCTACTGCATTTTAATAACCAGTCTTTTAGTTGGTTCAGAAAAGCAGAACATTACTGTACGTGTACGAGAGTATAACACGAATCGTAATCGCAATTCATATCTTGAATCATACAATATGTATCTAACTCCAGATCACTTCACTTCACACTTTTAAGCAATCTATAATCCATAATCTATAAACTATTCTCTACTATCTCGAAATTCAGATGTGTACGTCAGTCAGTGCAGTACACAATAATTCTCATTGCACATTGTAAGTAGCTGCCAGCATTGTATAATTGTATAGAAAAATTAGAAAGTAAAATAAATAGAATCAACGATCTAGAACGACTTGAATAAGTTGAATCTGAATCCTGCATTTAGCATCCATTTCATTTCCATTTCTGATATCACATTAACTTGAGTAAATTCATCGCACTAAAAAGCTAAACGTGTTTAAGTGGCACCTAGCCAGCGTAATCCAATCTTGATCAAATCATCACTTGACTGCATCTGCATCACTGCATCTCTTCATTCTCTTCTCAATAACTGCTAAACTGCTTTCATTAAATAAATATTACACCCGCACCCGGAGCTCCTGAAAAGCTGACGAGGAGTTCTTCTTTTTGAATAGCAATGTAATCACTATTAAATTCTTCTTAAAATGTAAACAACACAATTACACAATATAAAACAGGGACGAGCTCAAACTGGGCACCTCATTTAATCCATCCAATCTACAAACAAAAAAATTACATTTTCAATTTTGATTTGAGACATCAAATATAACATTATTATTATAGTCTGATAGTCTTGCAAATGCCAATTCCTATTTACTTTCTTATAACAACTAACTCAAAATCAGACACACGGAAGACTGAAGGGAAAAAAGACTGAAACTGAATGAAGTATACAACGAATACGATATGAAGTGGAGTATATACTTTACCCTTTCCATTACAAGGTCACTTACAAGAATCACACAAGCATATAATATAAATTACATAGGTTTCAGGTTTATTACTCAATACTCGTGGTGATACAGGTGGGCTACATCAAGGTATACAGGTATTCTTCAAGTAAATTGCTTGTTAGATGCAATGAAAAGTGATGTAGAAATGTCTCATTCCACATTATCCAATCACCAGACAAGACCGTATCACATCTCACGTCACATTGCCAGATACCACACTACCTGGATCAAACAATGAACAATGAATTAAGACGATTAGGTTATTAGATATGATGATATGAAGCATATTAGTAAATTATACAAAAAAATTGTAGTAATACGTACAAAGGTGAATTATTAGTCTTTTCATTACGAGATATAATTTCTTTTAACTAAAGACATACCTCAAGCACCTCCAACTCCAGTCCACACAGTCAGTTTATATTGCACAGTGACTCTGAAAAGTCTTTTTTCAAATTGCTGCATGTGCGGTTGTAAAACAAATAAAGATTTTCATCACAGTACTGCAGTGCTCACAGAATATTTTGCTGCTGACCTCAACATAACATCTTCTTGTCGATGTAAAGTAAAACTATCTTATCATATCACATATCTCTTGGGAGACGAGCTTTATTCCCGACTGAGCTGCGTTTTTTTATTACACATCTCCAAGGTCTCCAATTCAAGTCTTTGAAGCTCTTTATTTCGGGTAGTAGTAGTCCAGTAGAAGTGAGGAAGTTCTTCTCAAGTCTCAAGTTATCAAGTTCATAATTTAATTAATAGTCCTAAGTGCTGAGTTCGTGTCTTCCTCTTAAAGATATCCATTTACTTTACATTTTGTTTGCGCCTCAGTGTAGCGTAATAGTGATACATGTCCCACATTTATACAAGACGAGAGAAAAAAGTAAAAAACGTCGTGTAGTGTATGGAACTGTTATATTTTAGTAGTGCAGAATCACATATCCATAATCCATAGTCAGGAATCTCAGTCTCAGAAAAATCCAAGACTCTACGTAAGCAAGGTCACAAAATGCATTTTATATCGTCTTTAAGCACACAACTTGGCTACTCAAATGGAGTCACGAAAGCAATTCCTCTGATATTAAGACATTTGTCTCAAGTAAGTGTGATAAGAAAATACATATGCCAATATTTAATAAATATTAATAATTTGAACTCAATACAGCAGCACATGCACAATCTTCATTTATGTAACTAACCTAAAATCCCTAAAAATAAGTAGCCAACCCCCAACAGCCGTTCACATTCACAATTAATGCACCACTTTAGTTTTAGCAAAATCAGAAGAATGTCGGGAAAAGGGCATTATAAATGTGTACTCCTACTATTAAAATGAAATTATCTTTCTAGCCCATGTTCATGTTCCCATTATCAGTTTTCCAGTCTGTCTGTGGAGAATACTAATGGAACAAGATCAAATATGATGAGTGAACAGGGAGCAGATGCTCAAGCTAATAATGATTTGCAGAAAAGTGTTATTTCATAGTGCGAAAAACCTTTAATAGTAGTAGTGACTAGACATTCAAGTCCTTGGTTCCTTTCTTCTATCCTAGTCACTCACTAATTCGCAAAAATGCTCGAGTAGTCTTACAAATTGTTCAAATGCTTCGTGCACGATGCAAGACGAGGGAAGGAAGTGTAGGTAGAACTTATTTCTCCAACTTCACTATCCGAGAGAAAGTCTGACTCTGATAGCCTAAGCATGTGGAAAAGTAGAGAAGGAAAGCATATTATATTATCTTGCGTTGTCCCTAATCAGACATTCAGGGCCGTTACTGTTCCCTGTACACATTTTTATGCAAATTAAGAACCGTAATTTCGGAATTAAAAAATTCATTATCTGCAGTTTCGAATTAAAAAATAGACAGAAACTTTATGGCTCAAAATGAATGTAACTTTTACGTGCAGTTCGGGCTACGACGCTGTTATAATACAGAGAAAAAGTGAAAGGAGAGAAAGTAAGTACATCCGATTGGGAAGAATGATCGATATAAACTAGAAACGACTTTTGGCGAGGAAAGATCATGTTTACTAGATTTCCCTTGTGATATGTGTGGAATACCAAAACCAAACTGTCTCATCTTCTACACTAGATCTAGATCTATATGCATATGAACTTTCACTATTTCTATTATAGCTGTTATGAATGATATAGTACATTAAAAATTACTAGTCTGGAAAGTCTCGATGCCCCAAGGACCCTAAATTCTTAGTTTATAAAGCAATTTGAAGTATTTTACCTGGTATCTATTGTATTTCTTCTAGTTGTAGATATAACTAGATAAATTTATATTTATGCCATGCGAGTGCATACTGAACTTTGTAGCACTAATAAAACAACTGATTCTCCTAAACATTAAGACACTGCTGCATTAAAAATCTGCATAGAACACCTACCTAACCCATGTAATCATTTGAGCTGATTGTATTGTCGAGTAGCTTAATCTAGTTTAGTACCATTTTCGGTTCAGGTACCCAGTTTTTCAGGTCAATTATGGCCAATAATTTATATTTCTCTGGCATTTATCTTCTAAAATTAAAAGAATCACGCTTCCATGGGTGGGTGACTCTGACTCAGGTGACTCGGTGACTGTAACTTTACAAGAAACACAAACTCATTCCTACATAGATAAGTGACAAGCCTGAAGGACATTTTTGCGAAAATGGCTGCAAAGTAGAAAGTGTACTCAGTCAATATTTATAAAACGGGATGGACGAGTTTGGGAAATTGGGAGGGATGCTATTAGATACTGATTAATGTATAGCTTTAAATGAGATTTTACTCTTCTGCTATGAAAAAGTCAATTTATCTGTAGTCTTTCCCTGGACTAAAAAAACAAAGAAATTCTGTTACCTTTAAGTTTTTTTTGCCATATTGCGAATATATAGTGTACTGAAAGTCTGAAAGTACATTGAACAATGAATAAAAGCAGACAAAAGCTCTGCTAAAAATCAATGAAGCCCTAATAAGCAATTACCTAAACAAACAAATTAATGTTCAAGTTGCTTCGATGGATTACATCAATGAGCTCAAATGATTTTATGCTCTACTACATTTGTCCTTATTATTAACAGGCAGTCCCTGCTGTCAGTCCCAGAGATGATAAAACCAACAGATTAGACGAGCTTCGGAATAAACAAGACATCCTTCCTTTCTCTGCCTTTCTTACAGATAAACATGGAAGAGAGCACAATTATTTGAGAATATCTGTAACCGAACGTTGCAATTTAAGATGTAAGCTAATGAAAAAACGCATCTGAAACTTATCATTTACAAATTACAAAATTACAAATATAACTTATAATTTCAAGTAAAAACTGACTTTCACTTTGTTCAGCTTACTCCATTTGTTCATTTAGCCCCAGCAAGTATATGTTTATTGTCCTTGCATAATGAAAAAAAACCTATGTAAATGAAACTATTAGAAGAATTAGAATTAGATTAGAATTAAATCTGTCTTAGCTTGCTTTACCCCATAATTTTATTTTTTCCAAATCTTAGTTTGGAGTCTATTTGATTGTGAAATTTTGATCATTAACAAGCTCGATTCTAGATGCAAAGCGACATAAAATTATGCAAAATTCAGATCAGAGCATTCCAAAAATATAGCTAAATGCAATTTTTCATTTGGTGGCTGATGACATGGTCATTGCCATTGCTAATATTAATATTGATGATGATATAATGCTTTAAATTTGAAATCCTTCAGGTACATACTGCATGCCAGAAAACGGCGTTCCGTTGACTCCAACACAAAAGCTACTATCATCAGCAGAAGTTGTTAGAGTGGCCAAGATGTTTGTAAGTCAAGGAGTAGACAAAGTTCGAATCACTGGAGGGGAACCCCTTCTACGTGCAGATCTGCCCTCAATTATAAGTACGTAAGATAAGATAAAATGAGAAATCATTGTGTCTATATACTGCCTACCACTGAGTCAGGTTTACATACAAATGCCGTTTTAATAAGAATTGGTTCTAAAGAAAGTGGATAATAACCATGAAACCAATGTATATATTGTACCACTTTCTCCTTTCCTTCCTAATAACATCTCATTGCCCATAATGCTCTTAATAATCCAGAGGCATTTAAGAAAAACCAATTTTGTGCTTGCCAGGCCAACTATCTGAAATGAAGCTGAAATCGATAGGAATAACGACCAATGGGATTTTACTCGCGAGACTAATGCCCGATTTAATAGCAAGTGGTGTCACAGCCATAAATGTAAGCTTGGATACTTTACAACCAAAGAAGTTTGAAAAGATCTCTAGGCGTCCTCCAAGTGCATGGTTTAAAGTCTGGAAAGGAATCGAAATGGCTGATCTTATGGGGTACCATCCTCTTAAAATCAACTGCGTTGTACAAGGTGGAGTTAATGACGATGAAATCTGTGAATTCGTTGCACTAACCAAAGATAGAAATTTAGATGTACGATTTATCGAATATATGCCATTTTCGGGTAACAAATGGGACCTAGCTCGTATGGTTTCTTATCAGGATATGGTCAAAACTATACAAACAAAGTTTCCAGAGTTCCAAAAACTTGAAGATCCGGTAAATCACACTGCTAAGGTAAGATATGGTTCTCTTTCTCCGTCTTTCTCCTAGCACAAATACATGTAATATACCTTTTTCACCTGTATACAGCAACTTTCTTTCTTTGTTTCTTAGCTTAACTTAACTTTCTTGAATTTTCCAAATGGTTCATGAGATTTATAAAATGGAGATAAAATGGCAATCTCTATAATATTGTATGATTTATCTACTTATCACACTTATCAGGCATATAAAATACCGGGACATCAGGGCCAAGTTGGTTTTATTACTTCAATGTCTGACCATTTCTGTGGAGGATGCAATCGATTGAGAATAACTGCTGATGGGAATCTGAAAGTTTGTCTTTTTGGTAATGCGGAAGTCTCTCTTAGGTAAATTTCTACTAGACTTTATCTTCCACAATTTATAGCACAGAGTTGACAACTTTTTACATAATCCCCACCCAAATATCTATTTCAATAATTTTAGAGATGCAATGAGAAACGGAGCAACGGACGATGAGCTACTCAATCTTATAGGCCAAGCTGTACAGCGGAAACATCCTAAACATGCTGGTTAGTTGTATATTATATTACTATATAAATATAATCATAGGTAATTCATTTATTGCAAAGAAAATGTATTCATAATTTCATTTTTTTAGGAATGATGAATCTGTCTAAGATGGAAAATCGCCCAATGATACTAATTGGTGGGTGATGAAATGTACGTTCATGCTTCCGTAATTTTTGCCTTTCACTTATCTGAGCGTTTATAAAGTCTGTATTTGTCGAAAAACGTTAGGGGGACATGTGAATCTTCATTCAGCAAATATACGTCTGATGCCTATTTCACAAAATAAAACAAGTTTCAGTTGTCTTCCCAAAACCGCCATAACTTCCCTAATCGCTAATTCATATTATGGACAACATTCCTTCCGTCGACACTATTCTTCATCGACAAAAGATTCAAAGGACAAACAAAACTTAATTACAATTGTCGACAATGAACAATCTACTGAGCTCAGTCATGTAGACTCCGAAGGCAAAGTCAAAATGGTTGATGTAAGCTCAAAAAAAGTTACCACCAGAGAGGCCATTGCTGAAGCTTTGGTAATATTAAGTCCAGCTGCCTTTCAAGCTGTGACCGACAACAAATTAAAAAAAGGAGACGTCCTAACAATTGCTCAAATTGCCGGAATCTTAGGAGCTAAGCAAACATCCAATCTAATACCCTTGTGCCACCCTCTACCATTAAGTAAAGTTGACGTTCAACTAAGTTTGGAACCAGAAATAAGAGGAATAAGAATCCGGACTCTTGCTAAAACTACTTCTCAAACCGGAGTTGAAATGGAAGCTCTAACCGCTGCTGCAATTGCAGCTTTAACAGTCTACGACATGTGTAAAGCTATTGATCATCATATTTTGATTAAAGATATTCATCTTGTTAAAAAAACAGGTGGAAAATCTGACTTCGAGTATAAGAAAAACTAGCCTGAGACTATTTCGGTTTGCTTAACATATAGCATGTTTTGAATCAAATGTCATTATATTTTTACTTATGTATATAAGTGTATATACAAGCCTTTCATAATTGTATATGTACAAACACCATACAAGTGTATACGATAATATAATATAAAATAATTAATAATTATTATCTATATTTTTATCATATTTCTAGTTCGCCTTACTAATTTAACAACTTACGATACAGGATTAAATACGTGATTATTGTGCTGAGTATCTGATAAGACCTTCGCTTCAACAACACAACTTAAAATCTGATATCTGTCACCAGCTAAGCTACTAATAGCTAACTTCTATAATAAACATACAATAAAATGAGCATAATATTTGCTTAAGATTAGTTAATCTTACCTTTCTAAAAATATTTTCAGTCGAACTTTAAGAGATTATTTCTAATATCTGGGGGGCATTGCTGGAGGAATCGGTGGTGGCACTATTCCTGGAATCAATTGTCTAGAGCTTCCAGGAGCTGTTCCTGGAATGTTCTGCTTGTTTACTGCAGGGTCGTCAAAAACTCGAACCGATAATGTTGCGCGTGGTCCCGTCATCCACAACCTAGTATTATTTCAGAAAATGAGAGAAAGTTGTCTGTATGTCAAACTAACGCAATTTCGAAACCAATTACAATTACTACTTTTTGACAAACAAAGGCCGAAAATGTAAATGACATACGTACCTTCCTTCAAAGTCAACAAGAGATGTATCGACGGACACATTTGTCAATCCTCCTGGTGCAACAAGCAACAGAAACTGAGCTTGAAAGAAATCCCTGTGAGGTACTACATCTTTAGTTAAAGTAATAGGTTCCAATGCCATCTAAAAATTCGAAAAGCAAATAAGCAGTAAATTAAAATATTATGCAAAAGGTTCAAACCAATTTAAAAACGAGCTAAAACCTTAGAATGATCCATCATATGCACACGAGGATTTGGAACAGGAGTCGACACAACAGTGAGCCTAATTGCTTTGGGCTTTCTGAATGCTGTTGGAGAAGTACCGTCTTCAGCCAATTTAGTACCACTTTGTTGAATGACTCCTTCTACTTTCAGTGCTAAATTATTTCCATGTACAACAGTTACAGCTTCCCCAGGTGTGCGAGGTTGTGGAGAAACAGCGATCTATTTTTAAAATAATTCAAGTTTATTTCACATGAAAGTCAGAAATTTAAACCCAAAAGGGAAAATCAGCTTACTTTCACTCTGGTCATTTGTAATGTTTGAAAGAAAAATCTGGGGTAAGGCACAGGGCTTTCTATCAATATTCTAGTAGCTTCCCTTAAACACTCAATGTGCTAAAAAAACCCAAAGCAAAAATATAACATAAACAACAATATTCATAAAATACATGAAGATTCAAAGATTCCATTGTCGATTTCGTACTTGATATGAAATCGTATTAACAGGTAGATTTTTGATTCCCTGCAAAGCGTCGATTGATTTTTTGCAAGCCAGAATCAAAGGCCAGCAGTTGCCACTGTTAGAATATGTCATTTCCATAAAAAAATTAACTGACTGGTCATCGTCAGAAAATGAAGGATGATCTTTTGAGACGACTTGTTTTTCAATTGACCTTGCTATCAATCGGCACATTTGTTGTAATATTTTTAAAATAATTCAAGTTTATTTCACATGAAAGTCAGAAATTTAAACCCAAAAGGGAAAATCAGCTTACTTTCACTCTGGTCATTTGTAATGTTTGAAAGAAAAATCTGGGGTAAGGCACAGGGCTTTCTATCAATATTCTAGTAGCTTCCCTTAAACACTCAATGTGCTAAAAAAACCCAAAGCAAAAATATAACATAAACAACAATATTCATAAAATACATGAAGATTCAAAGATTCCATTGTCGATTTCGTACTTGATATGAAATCGTATTAACAGGTAGATTTTTGATTCCCTGCAAAGCGTCGATTGATTTTTTGCAAGCCAGAATCAAAGGCCAGCAGTTGCCACTGTTAGAATATGTCATTTCCATAAAAAAATTAACTGACTGGTCATCGTCAGAAAATGAAGGATGATCTTTTGAGACGACTTGTTTTTCAATTGACCTTGCTATCAATCGGCACATTTGTTGTAATCTATAAAAAGTCATACAAGCGAATAAAAACCATCAGAAGCTGTTAAACGCATCTTCGATTTAAGATGTACCTAAAGTTTGGAATCGTCACTCACATTTGAATGTTTAACAATGAATCGTTGTCTGCATCAAAAGCAGTTTGGTATAGTCTCCCGTACATTTCTCCAATCGCTTGAAAGTCTCTTATAGATTTCCGAAGCTACAAAAAATAAAAATTACTTTAGGTTAATAATAGGGACTGGTTTCAAAGTTGAAAGACTCAAAAAACGACACCAAACCAATATTTACGCTATACCTGCGTGACAACTCGTCCAGATTTCAACAATTCATCTCTCATTGTAAGGGCAATGGAAGCAGCTATGGCAGGAGGTGGAGACAGTTGCAAAGTATTGCACGAGATGAGAAAATTGGAAAAGGCCACTAGCATTTCTGATCGGATTCGAATGTATTCAATTTGAAAAGATAAGGACATCGTGGGCGAACTTGCGGCCTGAACAAAAATATGGCGAGTCTTAAAAACTAATCTAACGACTGTTTTTTGCAGTTTTTGAATTACTTTAAAAAAAGTATAATCGTTATATTTTGCATAAATATATCGTTTAAATAATAAGCATAACTTGCTTTCAATGACGTTACACTTTGCAAGTATAAATTACTGGCACGAGTTAAGCGTGGAATCAGCTTGGGGATGTTGTCAGTTTCCGTCAAAGTTTTTTCTGCTATTGCAAGTGAATGTAGTGACGAGAGCCAAAAGTGAAAGTTTTCTGATGATACTTTTGTAGGTATTCCGTCAAGAGCAATTACAGCCGTTTCAGGCAGGCCATATCTAATCCGATTATTTTACAATATTTATAGCTCGCGTTTCAATTTAATGATGTGTATGTCATATTGTCATTACGATATGATATGAATACATGGTATTATGTTACCTTAAGGAATTTCTAGCCATCCGATAGGCAAGCCACAAGTTTGATGAGTTAAGAGTAGATTTTAATATAGCTACAGTTTTAGAAGATACAGTGAAACCTTGATGTGCTTGAAAGACAACTCCAACTAAAGTAGCCTAGGAAAGAGTCAAGAATCAAAATTAAAAACACATAAAATAAGAATCGGTGGAAATGTTTTTTACACTTACAGCAGTATTACTCTCTGATTCTAGGGTTTTCTTTTCCATTTTTTTCAAAAAGTTAAGAATTTCAGGTAAAACCTTTTGCACTGCTGCTTGATTAAGACTTCCAACAGATCCAATACCTTGACTTAATAAATTCCTACTTCGAGCTGTTAAAAACGAGTGTCTTGTTGCATTAAACGTAAGTGAAAGTCAGATATTATGAGGCGTCAAAAGTTCTTTAAAGTCGAAAGTTACCTGAAGTTTCCGGAAGCTTTAACAACTTGATAAGCAACGAGCAAAACCAATCGCACTTCGACACATCTGCTTTGCATAGCATCACTCCATATGATAGGCATTTTTGAAGGTCCTTGAATAACTCACTTTGAAAGGTTTCGTCAGATTCGTTAAGCCTCTGTGAGCATAATGAAGTCAATAATGATTCGACTCCAGTTGAGGCCATACCAACTAAATTGACGCCAGAAGAAGTCATTCTTTCATTTTTCCTAAATGAAGAAACAAAAGTTAAGGATCAGAGATACGTTGATTTAAACTGTTTTTCATTGATAATCAAATTCCAATTGCATTACCAATTTATGGCAACAAATGTTGCTATTTGAATTGCTTTAAGTGCTATTGTCATATCTGCTGAGTGAATACTTGTTTCCAAAAGCTTCCAAAGTGATGAGTCTAAACCATAAAAAATAGAAGAATGCCAGTAATCCATGTTTGTGGTTTATAATAATGCATGTTTTGGTTATGCTATTAAAGGATATACCTGCCGAATAGATAAACGATAAAATTGCAGACGATGATGTAATACTGTTAATTACATCCAGTGTATTATAAACAATTTCAGCACTCATAGGATCTGGTTCATCTGTCTCCATTTGATCAGATTTTTTGTCAACAACAGAGTTAATAAGTAACGAAATGTGATTTGTTTCCCACAAATGACCACCTTTAAGGCCAAGAAATTTTAGGTCTCTTAAAACACTTAATTTCACTTGGGGCCTACAATCTTCTAAGTAATGCAGCAGAAATGAGACCTTTAAAGGAAGTAAACAGTTAAATTGATATTTTTGTTATGATTATGGAACTGAAAATAGTTAATTTAATTCATCCCTTACCTGTTCTGTCAAGTCAGAGATAGTTGAAGCCGCAAGCTGGGTTAAAGTGTGCAATATCGTACTCACAAATTGCTGCGATGGATAGTTGATAAGCAAATCCTGGCACAATTTCCGAACCTATTTTCAAAATGGCAAGAAATTAAATGAAACTAAAAGAGCAATTTTCGATATTCTTTTAAAAGTAAATAAGACTAACCATAGATGCAGTTGCTACATCATGGTGCATATGCTGAAATATGGGAATTAATCGAAGTTTAAGATCAATAGGAGTAGACAGCCTCTGGACCATAGATGAAATTTTCATACACATTGTTGTACCAAAAGTTCTGTAAAATAGACACGATACATATTTTTAATATCAACCAACTAAATCAGGGAACATATTTCAAACACTATTGCCTACTTGGATCTTTTGGCGAAGCACGAAGCTGCATAAATAGCAGCAGAAACTTCAACACGGTCATGAGAATCTAATGCAACTCGAACACTATGATGCACTGGCTTTTTCTCCGAGATCAAGCCAGATAAACTCCCCAAAGTCCGCAGCGTTAATGCCCTTGCAATTGGATCGTTTGCATAAATGACACTAAAAATTCTTCTAATAAATTCGTCTACATTCAGAATTTTGTCCAAGTGTCTTTCGCTTTGCTGACAGACTCTGAGAACCCAAAGCCGTAGGAAATTAGATCCTGTACGAAAAACATCAGCAAGTTTTAGAAACGCTGAATTAATCAAAATAGGAAATGGGTAGCGTTCAAACAACGCTGGAAAACGAACAATAGCTTCTACTTGCTCCCCAAGTTTGTTGGAACGAAGGCCTGAAACAAGAACAAGAAGTCAGATATAGTTTTATAATACATATTATTATTATTATACATTCACGGTACCCTCTGCAATCTGCTGCAATGTGTGTTTACCCAAATGCATTAACCATTGCACATATTATGCATTACTTTGACGTTTAACTACCTTTATCTAATTCGGTTAGCGCTGTATTCGCATCCAGTTCAGGTTCACCAAACCCAAATCCTGAACCGGCTTCTAAAGTCCCCGGCTGCATCCTGTCACCTATAATCTTGTCTCTGTGTACACCTTCAACCTTTCAACCTTTTGAAATTTGAAATTAATCCTGATTCCTGAAATTGTATTTAATTAATTAGCTGTAAATGTGAAGCACAGAATTAAGTGCTTTGTCAGTTATTTAGAATTGAGAAAATAACACACAACCCTAAAAACTAGTGTAACTAACTTCAAACTTTATATTTTAAAACAGAAACTGAACAAACTTTTAGCCGACTTCACTTCACAAGATCACAAACAATACTACAATTATTTTTTCATTATCATTACTGTTATATAAAAAAGGCGCCTTTACGTACTGATCTCACGCTAGCGATTTTCTATGGTTCTCCTCCAACAACCGCTTTACTTTCACTAACTTTCTTTCACCAGTTTACACCTACACCTAAGCTGTACCTACCGTAAGTGTGGTATTAGTCATTAATTA
>JAQGAA010000818.1:0-18923 GCA_034696425.1 Isotoma viridis | reverse complement strand
CAAACAAACCCTTAAATTGAATACTGAACATTGTGTAGAGCTATAAAGAGAATCTTTAAAGAAAAGAAATAAGATAAAGTACTTTTAATAGTCGAAGCAACCTCATTTATCTTAAGACTAGTAGTAGTAGTGGTGGTGGTAGTGGTATACCCATATTCAATATCTTTTTACAAGTACCGACCGACCACAAATTAAAAAAGGTAAAAATACCAAACAACACAAGATATAACAATACTTCATTCAATTCCACTCTCTCGTCCTTCTTTACGCATAATATCTTGGATGAATGACTCTACACTAAATCTCTTGTATTATTCAAATTTAAATAGTTTTATTTACTAAAGGTAAAAAGAAATGCTAAGTGTGGAGAAATTGCAAAGAGATTTTAAAACTCGAAATATCTCTGAGAATCCTAGAGAAAGAAGATAAGCTTTGAGTGTGGTTTGTCTATGAGTCTATAGGCCACCATATACCAGTATTAGTAGTATTACATGAGCTTATCTTTATCTCGTTAATAAACCCAGACAGATAAGATATATTCATGTGAAAATTTGGATAATTATAAAACTGCTACTGAATGACAAATAGCTGAGTAGATAACATCTTATCTACAAAATAGTTTTACAATTCTTTACATTTTTATCTCCCGCAACACATTCTTTTGACTTAGGGTCAAACACTCTTAAATAAAATTGTAAAGGATTGAACCTGCAAGCCAATACGAAGGGGTTTAACGTATTTCCCATTTTACAACCCCTTCTACCAGGGAATTCGGTTTTCGGGTATTAATTATAACTTTGGATGAAAACGCCTCAACTTTTTCCCCTTACCTTAATAGCCAATGTATTTTTCTGTTGCTTTGATTAAACAAAATGATTTCAAAGCACAGATTCATTCGAAAGTGACAAGAGAGTGAAATGACTTCCTATTCAATTGAATATTGAATGATAATTACACACACACATAGACAGACAGATGATTGAACATAAGAGACACATATATCTACTCAATTTAAAATCAGATTTTTCTACCAAAAGAAGAGTCATCCTCTTTTATGAATTCAATTCCTTTTCATCTTTTTATAATCCCTTAAGTCCGTTTCCCATGTATTTGAATGATACCTACGTGTATGTTCCTTTGAATAGAGTGTGTCATTTCTTTGGTCCATGTCGGACTCCAATTCATTCATTTAATACAAATACATTTCTCTGTGACTAAAACCTATACACTCTTTTCTATTCAAACAATTCAATTGAAATTCATCTATTGAATAACTTTTCCTAGAATGTTTATAAAATTTAAAATCTGAAAGTAAAAAAAGTATTAAAAAAACTCCCTAATATTCTAAGAAATAGTTGACCCAGTGTTGAAATTCTTGAAATCGTGTGAAGAAATTGTGATATCCTTTTTTAATTTGATTTTAAGTAGTGATTTCATTTTCATTTTTAAAGCAGTTACACACACTAAAGTGTTTTTAATTAAAAAAAAAGAGTTTTATTGACTCAAAGGTAAGGGATTTTTTAGAAATTAAGGTTTAAGTAAATAATTTTATACATGAATGTTGAATGTGTGAGATATTTTCATACTGATGTAGAGAAATTGCGTGCTAATATGGAATTGCGAATTGGTATGATTTTTACGAAATTTTATTTTGTGTGCGTAAATGGGAGGAAAGGAGGGAGCGGCATTCTTCTTTGGAAGTTTGGAAACAAAGGAGAACGCATAAGCCACTCATCCCACCACCACCAACCACCCCACACCCAGACAGACTGGACACGGAAGGAGTCAAAACAAGTGTATGCACTTGCAACTTGCCATTTCATTGTACAATTGCAATTGTACCGGTCGCTCTTTGTTCCAACTCCAACTCCAACTTATTTTGTTCCAACATCCAACTGCCCTTCTACAAGATTTAGAATTCAGTATTTTTTATTTATATATTAAGATATCATTAGTTCCAGACTTAATGAAAGTGTCAAGTGTGAAGGCCTAAGGTCAAAGGTTGTAGTTTAGATCTGTATTGTAAAATTCGTAGTCTTGATCGACTTTGTCTAGTTTGTAGTTCCTAGTAGTCACTTAGTTGCTAGTAGTCTAATCTCTAATCGAAAAGTTGAAAGTCCAAGTCTTTTTTGTAAGTGCAAAGAAAGGTGAAGTTTTAATAATTTTAACCGAATATAAAGCGGAAGTTAAAGATTTTTGTTATTGAAAAGGCGTGTGTGGTTGGTGAGTTATTTCATATTTGTATTATCATCGTAAATCGTTTACTTGCTGTGTCATGTGTAGTGAATGCTAAAGAGGTGTAAGTTCAAATTTTAGGTCAAATGTTAAACGTTTTTATCTGTTTTGTGAGATCAGTTGCAGTGAAGAGTGAAGAGTTTCGCACTTCGTGGCTTAATCAAATTGGAATTAAGAGAGAGATAACAAGTAGAAGGAAGTCCTGAAGGTCACAGAGGTCAATTTTTAACAACGACACCGAATATCCTGTCCCCTGTCCGACACTTAAGCCATGGGAAAAGACAAGAAGGAAAAGGATGAATGGAGGACGGTAAAGCATTATAATCATTTGTACTTTTACATATGTTGGTCGTTAAAATATTAAAAAAGTAGATTCCTTCTTACACTCAACATTTTTAATTTCAGGTCAAACTCCGTCGACCTCGGAAATCCAAGAGCTCCAGCTCTCACCAAGCCAAGAACAGTACGAAGAACCCTACGGATTCACCTATAAAGTCAACTGAATCTCAAGAGGCTTCGACTATCAAAGAAAAGTCGGAGACCACCGGCCAGATGCGATGGGCTTCCCCTACTAAGTTAAAGCCCAAACGTAACCCGACGTTAGAAAATTGGGGGCGAGGAAAAGGAAAATTGGTTCTACGAGGCAACGACTGGGAAGTAGAAAGTTGGGATAACGCCCCCATTGGAAGTGTCGTGTCTGCCGAAACCATGGAGGAAATCGCGTGGAGCTCTAACAATTTAGACGAGTATCTTAACCGAAGAGTGCTGACACCAGAAGACTTTGAAGACGCTCCCACCACTTCTTCGGATGGACCAACCCCACTCCCTCCCTCAATTAACGGAGACTTGACTTCCAAACAGCTCAAAGGGATTAATGGCATACACCCTTAGATGTGAATTCAAATAATCTTGTCTACCTA
Source organism: Isotoma viridis (assembly GCA_034696425.1). Taxonomy (NCBI): domain Eukaryota; kingdom Metazoa; phylum Arthropoda; class Collembola; order Entomobryomorpha; family Isotomidae; genus Isotoma; species Isotoma viridis. The sequence goes on along the minus strand of JAQGAA010000818.1, from coordinate 15,768 downwards.
AAAACGGTGGAGCATTAATCATTTAATAGGATAACATAGACAAAAAAATACACATTTTATAGTTGAAAAGCCATCCATCCCATCTTAAGTATTATTGATGGATGATGCCTTTCCTAAATACTTTCTATACACACAAGAGTGATAAATGTACGTTAGATTTTGCAATACCATAATTAATCAGCTTCTAGATATATAATATTATTTGTATTAGTTTTTTATATCGTAGTGTATTAATTTTGTATCTTAAGCTAAATTTCAGATGGTGACGATAGTGTAACTATATTGATACTAGTACTAGTTGTTGAATTTTTTTTTCAACTAATGACTCAAGCGTTATACACACACTACAAGTTTCAAATATTAAAAAAATTAGAGATATGTGTGAGCAATCTCTTTTTAAATTTAAAAAATAATATTCCTAACAAATTATTAAATTAACTCTTTTATTTCATTCACACTCAATCATCATCCTACTGTCCATAAACAACATTACACTAAACTTGGAGGAATTATTTACCTTGAGAAATGGAGGTTATATAGGTTCAAAGTTCCCTATGTCATAACATAACCCTCTAGGCTTTTAAAAAGATCAATCTTGCATAAACCCAAAACCCCTAAAATTACCATATTATCCAAAAACATCCCCACGTGCTTTATACACAATCCTAATTCCTTTAAATTATCATAAATTTCAAAATCAGCCCTCACTCACTACCAGTGGCAATCATGCATGCATGATTTACTTTGTTCTTAGGCGTCGCAGCAGCAGCAGTTACTTAAAAATTTAAAATGAAGGGAAATTACACCTATTTCATATTTAAACGGCTTCTGTTTTCTGTTTTTTTATATTCCTTTTCAAACTAGCAGTTTATTTTATGTTTGTATTGTTTGCAATTCCAATATTGCAACCATAAACTCCTACACTTATCTTAATGGATAAGAGTTTTTTTTTAAATTCATCAAGTCGTAAAAATTTACTTAAAAAAAGGGAAACCCTATTCAAATAAGAGAAGAGATTTGCCAGTAGAAGTTGTTGTTTTTTGTAAGGATTGTTTGCTATAAAAATGCTTAAGGGTATTGAGTGATCGGTGTTGTATGTTTGGTAGTGGAAATTTAATTTTGGGTAATCATATGATAATGATATTACATGTGATGAAATTCAATTGAAAAAATTAGCATGTTTAAAAAGGATTTTGAAATTTTCTTCATCAATTAAGGTAAAACTTTTTTAGGATTTTATTAAGCAAAAACACTCAGGCTGCTCCTTATCCCAAATATTATACATTTTATGATGCGTAACGTCCTTAAAATTTAAGCTTTGCAACGTTAAAATCCCCATAAGGAATTCTGAATCAACGGTGAGAATCGTTCCCACTTCTAAGTAACAATTTTTATTGACATTTCTTTTTATTCATAGTTTTAAGAATTTCTCAACTTTTTGAATGCATTTTTATTTATAATTACAACTATCAGATAGGATTTCTTAAAATTCTGTGTATACTTGAAAACCAAAAGTAAGCAGATTTAAAAATGTCCACTAAATGTTTTAATAAAAGCTTGCTTTTTTAAATCAGTTTTAAATACAATTTTGCTGTTTAATTTTTATTTAAATTACAACAATTACAAGCATTGGGTATTTAAAAGGAAGTTAATTTTTAATTAACAATTGTAAGCAATAATGGTATTTTACTATTTTTTAGGTTTAACAATGATGGTTTAGTTATAGAGATGAATTACATCAACATGTGTCATGTGTGTGTGTGTGTAAGTGTCTTGTAGTCAAAAGTAATATACTTTACAGAAGTATTTCAAGTGTCAAAAGGTCAATTTATCTGACCTGTGTGTATTTTATATATATATTATGTTCATGTGTAAGCTTTCTTATACATCGAGATTTTCGAGATATCACTTTACACCACGACAAGCTTTTATAACTATTAACAGATTTTTATCGCTCCAAAGCTTTTTTTATTGTGAATTATAAAACTAATGTGAAGCACAGCCGACTAGGGTAGCATTGTTTTTTTTGAAATTGCTGAATTAGAATGCATAGGCTTTTATTTAGCAATTTACGCTGTTATCTCAACTCCCCCCCCCCCCCACATTGTATTAAATGTCCCCACATTTTGTTCTGAATCCTCTAAAGAAATGTCAGTTCCAACAGTTTCAAGTTTTGTTAAGAAATTTCCATTCGAAATAGTGAATGAGTTATCATGACTGCACTCCCCATGTGTTTTCTAATAATTCATCTATTTATGTTTTTTACTAAAAATCAGCAATTTCTTCCCCAACTAACAATCTCACCCTGCCTCATTCACACTAGGAAATTCACAAATTAATTACAATAAACGTTAATAATTGCATACAATTAACTGTTATGTAGTAAGGTTTGGATTTACATATTTTATATTAATTAATATTATATTTTTTTATTTTCTATTACATTGAAACAATTTATTTAATCAGGCAAGCGTGGGGAATAAGTGTTAGGGTAATAATTGAATTAAAAGTCCACATCTGAAAAATTACTGACATTACACACAAGCAAATGATACAAGATGAGGAATGATTGTGATGGAATTGATTAAACATAAGAGCCTAATTAGTTAATTAATTAATTAGTTTTTTCTCTTTAACTTTTAAAAAGCATAGGGAGTAATGCAAATACAATAAGTTGGAATGTTTGTGTGTATAATGTGTGTTGTTTTAAATCCGTGTGTGTGTGTAGAGAATTAAGGAGTTTAAAAGTCAGAAGCAGAACTTCTGCTGTTTGATGGGCTGTTATTTGAATTGGAATTTGAGGTTGGAGCTGCTCCACCACCCCCACTCCCTACTGAAGACTCGGCTCCATCAACACCCAAAATTCCAAACCAGAGAGGTTGCTTTCGGGAGTTTACACTTCCACTCAGTCGCTTTGCTAAATACTGAAAATAATTAAATCATTTAAGATTAAAAACTTTCTTATCAAATGCAAAGGCAGGTTGGGTTGTTCTTTGTGGTAAAACGGATCGAACATAAAGATTAGCTCATCAATTTTAAAGTTAAAAATACTCAATTCTTTATAATTATATAATTCAACCTCTTCTACAACAAGGTAATAGGAAGACTCAAAGTATGGAAAAGTCTGTAAAAGTAAAGAATTTTATAATTTTGTTTAAGTTCTAAAAATCCCCGATGACTCAGTCTTGCCCATCTATCCCGGTGGTCTTGGAAAAAGGGTGAAAATATCTTTGATCATTTTGATTACACTTCAATTCTTGTTAGATAACATTTTTTCTTAATGATTATACGTTGCTGAGTGTACTAAAGGCATCTTAGCCTTGTTACACACAAGAGAACCTTATTGTCAGATGAGATCATACTTTGGGTAGGGAAAATGTAATAAACACTTTCAAAAAAGCGGAATGAGCATTATAGTAAGGAAGATCAGATTACACCCGAATAGTTTACATAATAGACTTATTTAGTAGTAAAAGTCCATATAATATTATATACTTGTTTTGACCCATCCTAGCTATCTCATAGAATACTCTGGTTTTAAGAGAATATACATTTAAAACAAAGTACCACAACTAAGGTCAGAGTTTAAAAAAGAAATTAATTATAAAATATTTAACCCAACCTGACTCTATGATGAGTCAATATTAGTCTTACCTGGTTGTAATCCAAAGAGCGAATTCTTCCTTGAGGATTAACACTCATTTGCAAATGACCCGGTGGGATAATCACATCTAAAGGATCAACACCAATAAGTCCGTTTTCAATATCATAGGGCCCAGCACCTCCAGCATTGTAAAGTCCCCCTCCACTTCTCTTTCCGTTTGTCCATCCTCGACTGTATTGGAATGTTTGGGCTTCCGCACTCACAATTATCATCAACACGAACAAAGCTAGAGGCTTCCAGGTTACCATACTTCCGCTGCTTTTTCTATTCATTTTATAACATCCACATATTTATGAACAACTCTTACAATTTATTTGAATTCATTAATAAAATCCCAAACGATTATCAAACATTCTTTCCTGTAATCTACTACTAATGGAAATTAATTTGCATGAGCTGACTAATCCCTTTTTTACAATATTTACTAAATATCTCTTTGGGCTATATGCCATCATCCATGTCACAGTCATGATTTCATGACACTACCACCACCATCAGCATGAAACATAAATAATGCAACATTTGTCCCATTAGTATCATTCCTAGAGGTAAAACATATTATTCTTTTAAAACAAGTAGATTAAGGCTAGCTCACAAAACAGTTAGCAATTAATTCTCTCTACCTTGTAATAATAATATACGCTTTGTTCCACTATCCACTACTACCACCATCAGAGTATTAATTTTTAACGGTACGAAAAGCAATTAGGACATTACCATATATCCCAATCCTCCTTTTTTGGTTTGTTTTTTCGTGTGATTGAAGAAACCTATGTGTCAAGGGTGTTTCAATGAGTTTCTTCAATTCAATACAAGATAATCGAATCAAATTAATGAATCAAGAAGGAGAGAGATGGTTAAAATCTATAGATAGGTAGGATATAGTCGAATTGATTAAATGTACAAGGTGACACCACCGCGTGTCCATTCTTCTATTCAAATGTCCTCACAGCTAACTAAATTACCATTCTATTGTTTTTTTCTATTCTTGTAACGCTCACTATTCAATATTCAGCATTGCTAAGGGAGTATGGATTATTTATAAAGAATGTGGGAAGTCTTTTTTTGTGAAAACACTTTATAATTTGATGTGTTAGCTGACCTTTTGAAATCTCTTAGAAGCGACAAGACGCTTATTAAACTTATAACGTTTACTAAAGCCAATATCGGGTTCTAAACGTTCCATTCTATTACATTCCTTCCCCTATAATCTCTACAACTAACCCCAGCATTTTGAACCCCCCTTCCCCCCAAAAAACCGACACAATATTTATAAAAATCCCTTAAAAATCCAACACAGCCAACTAAATTCTTCAACAATGGAAAATCAACAATCGAAAATGGTCAATCCCATAGGATTAATAGTTAGCTTCTTATTCACTCTTAATTTTCTCAATGCCTAAACAATTCTGAATTATATTATGGTTAAAGCAATTAGTCTAAGAAATCCTATTTATTATTATTAATACTATTAAAGCGCACTATTTCATTGATCAAACTCACTCATCTGTGTTAATAAACATACACACACCATATCTGTGCTGTAGCACTTAAATCCGCCTTGTGCTGCTTAATAAAAATTAGATAATTTTAAAATGTTGTCAATGCTACACATAACATTACGTAGGTAATTTTAATGTCAATAGAATTGAATTATCTTTAAAAGCGTTTCAATTGTTGTGGTTGTGACTTTGTAATGGTTAATTTGTAATTTACACTATGGATAAATCTTAAGTGGTTTCTATTGTCACTTTTTTGGCAAGTGTATCCCCCAGGGTGTACGCATTTATTTACTTCACTTTTCATTTTAGGTTTTACTTCAAGGTTAGTTAAGAAATACTTTTTTAAGTTTGTTTCCATTGGTTTCATTTTCCACTGTTAAAAACGCTTATAAACCTAACTGATTATACTTTTGATGCGTTCATTCAATTGGAAATTACTAATATTTTTTGCAAAAAAAAACCGTGAAAAGTCTTTGACTGCAATACTTTTTATACAAAAAAAGTTTCAAAACAAGGATGACACTACACACTCATTAAGATTCATTCTTCAAAAGCTTAATTACATCTTAAAAAAACTAGCACATGTGTCAATCCTCTCTTAATCCGCTCCGTAGCAGCAGACAGTAAAAAAAGCCAAAAATTTCTAATTGAGTTTTAACTACCGCAAAAAATACCCATACTTAACTTCATAAAACTCCAAAGCTAATTACTAACTTAAACACACACGTGCGTGCATAATATTCAGCAATCCATACGACTCATGTTTTTGCATTAACAATAAAAACCATCTCTCCACTTATATAAAAATCACATATAATCTTTCTAAATTCAAAAGTGAAACTAACCTCGTAAATTATTTATAATTAATTAACTTAATCCCGAGTTAATCCATTCTACATACACACTTAATGACTAATGATCCATGCGTCTTAAGAAGAGTTGAAACAAAAACAGAAAAATTAATTTCTAAAAATCCATTAATTAATCTTTTTTTTTCATTGTTCCCAATTAAATATAAAACAATATTGTCCAACTCGCATCCAACGATCCAACCCAAATATATATTTTTTAAGAAAACTAAGTCAAAATCATTTGTAAGCAATCCTCTTTTCGCCTTTGTATCCAACTCCAAGCCTCAATATGATATTCATGCAAAAAAATAAATGTGCCTTTTATTATCTTAACCAAACGCTTATTTTTCTATACTCATTGTATTAAAAAACATAAAAAAGGTAGCATCAATAAATTTAATAAAAAAACTGACACTAATCCGCTTCATTTTTTTATTTTGATTGTCTCGTGTCCTCTTTGTTGAAATTCAGTTGTGCAGTATTTTCGGCATTTTGTCAAAGAGAATTATATAAAAGAGAGCAAGTCATATCAAATAATTATTAAATTCTTCTATTCATCAAAACAAACTTAATAGCTGCATCGATTATTTATTCATGCAATTTTGAGCAACAACTCGGAAATATATTTTTAAAAATTAAGCAAAATTAAGTAAAAAAAACTCTAACCTGACACACACACACATATACACACAACTATAAATCACACTTAAAAGGCATAATACCTAAATACTTTTTCTTCATGTTATTATTCTAAGAAGTAAAAATTGGTGAAGTAATTTTTGAAATTACTTTATGTTTTGCAAAGATAAAAATTGTTTTGTGTGAAGTAATAAAATATTAGTATGCAAAAATAAAAATAGCGTTTATTTCTGTAAAATTAGCTATGGTTTAGTTGAACAAAAGTATGTAAAAAATAGAATGATTTAGCACACACAATATAAAAAGAAAGTATGGAAAATTTAGTAATTTGACTTGGCTCTTTGTTGAATCATCCATGCCATGGGTATTGCATTTTATATGCATTATGCATTATTCTTGGTACCAATTTGTCTTCTTCGTATCTTTAAGATTTATCTAGACTCTACTTGTTTTTCCATTGTTGGGAAATTGTTTATAAATTCTGTGGTGGAAATAAAAGGGAGGAATTACTTCCAGAACTTAGTATCAAAAAGTGATTAATAATTGAGAAATTTAATTTAATTTTGTAATACTTTATTATTAAGAATTGTCATTAATTGGAAGTGGGAGAAGGTTTCTAAAGATAACTGGTGAAATGGGGCGAACCAAATTCCATAAACCCTTGGCCCGAATGCGGTGACCCCAAATGTACAATTTTCCTTCAGAAGCACTAAGCGATATAAAGACGCTGCCAAGTCTTCAGAAGCGTCACTATAAATCCGTTAGAATATTTATAAAATATGGCACTAATAAGGCCAAAAATAAAACACTGTGGAAGCTTTTTAAAAACCCCTTCGTACTATCATAAGTTCTCAACTTGGGCTAACTTAATCAATTATTTAATTTTATCAAAAAAACGCTTCATTATTTATGAACAATTGATAAAAAATAATTTTCTGCTATCAAGTCTCTTTCTGTGTAACTCGCTATTGTTGAATGTTTTGATTGTTTGTCATTAGTTAGGTTATGCCATTATTCATTCATTCATGTAAGATTTAGCATGTGCATGCGTGAACTAATCTTTTGCATTGAGAACAAAAGGAATAAGAGATACGTGAATCTCGTTAATAAATTATACTATAAGTTACACAGAATTTAGAAAAATATAAACAGGATGAGGTTTTTAAATATATTTAGCTCCTTTAATTTATCAACATTATGATAAAAAAATAAGGAAAAAGAGTTTAGCTAAAGATTTGTTTAATGCAATTGCTTATACACTTTTGTCCTACACTCTTTAATATGTAAAATTTATTCTGGCAACTTGTAATTTAGCCAAACCTCAGACCGCGGACAAATTTTGTAACGCTCTATATAAATTGACAATTTTTACACTAAAAAGCTCGGCTTTGAAAAAGTCACAATTTTTGAAATGTCATAATGGCTTTTTACATGTTAGTGTCAAAAATATGAATGTTTTAATAAGCTCAGGAAGAGATTGAAAATTCTATAAAGATTTTAATCTTTAGAGTCATATCGCTTCAATCAATTTATTTACAAATTAAACATTCCTTTAACTTGGATGATTAGCTCTTTCTTGCTTGTTAACATAATGCAATAAAATACGCTCTGAGTTAGTTGTCTTAATCGGTGACACTTAAATTAGAAATGCTTTTTTAAATAAAGCTTATTATTCTCTTTTTTTATCTCTCTCTCTCTCCAAATGTATAAAAGCATCAAACCCCAGAATTAAATAAATCCTTACCCATCCCCATAAACATTACTTTACATTTTTTTTAGAATTTTATTCAAAAATAGGTTTTTTAATGTGTAATGGTAAGAACGATAGTCAATCTCATGGAAGATTCAAACTGCAAAAAACTAACAAAACCACAAGAAACCATGTTGATACGAATAAAACAAAGTGTAAAACCATAAAACACGTGCTTGTGGCTTAAACATCTCAAGATTCCTATTCCACTTCACCATATTTCCTTATTTAAAAAACTATTTCTTGTTTTTTCTCTAAGCTTCAAATCTAATTTACTTTTTATGCTAAATTTTGAAACCACGAATAAGTCTTCCTCCAACATTTCCGCTTTACATATTTTTTTGCTCATCAAAACTGAAGACAGATGATGGAATGCAGCTTTAATCTTTCTCTTACTAATGTATAAAGTATTATTTTATTACATCTTTAAAGCCTCCATTCTCAAAAGACATTCCTCCACATAAAAGGCTACAGAAATATTTAGGAAAATCCTAAATGACTTTTAAAACTTCATCTATTTCAAAGGAAAGATGAAAATTGCTTTATTTCTAAGTCAAGAGGATTATGAAAAATTGTAAATCCTCAATTAAAATCCAGGGAATACTTTATCGAGCCGACACGACACATAGTCTGCAAAGTCCTGTTTTTAGCAAAGTTTTTAGCATTCGCGAATTTTGTGGAACGAGACACTAATAGAATATTCAGAAGACATCCTTATACAGAGAGAAGATAATATCTTGACCGAATTTTTCCATGTAATGTGTAACTTGAAACTCCAGGATTAGGGTCAACTTGACATCTCATGTCTCATTGGATTAAACTTCAGAATTAACCACAATTCTAGTGAAATACGAGGAAAGTGGACTAATTCACTAAATTATCATTTCTATCACGTACTAATTAATGAGACTTTATCTATTCTTTCTACAAATTCAATTTTTCAAAGAAAATTCTTACAATTAGAACCTCCAACCACACCCACACCTATGGCCTTTTCTGTTACTACGCAATAATGCTTTCTAATGGGAGCTTGGTCAAGTTTTTTCAAATTTAATATCACGCAATATAATAAAGTATCTAAAATTGTATATTGTATATAATATATTGTAAAGTAAAATAAATTAAAACTCACACAGACATCAAAGCAGATGAGTTTAGAGCAGACTGAGCAGATTTTGAAGAAGATGCAAAGAATTGATTAAAGTTTGCCATTGTTTAAGTAATCCTTTTTTTTAATTTCAAAAAACAAACTTTTACACTAATTTCTTCTTTTCTTGATTTGCCTCACTTACTCACTCTTCAAAAATGACACTGCATTTTTTAATAAATATTTGTCTATACTTTTTAATTTTTTTGAAACTTATTTTGAAGTTGTCCACTTTTTTGTTTACTTGCAGCAACTTTCAAAGCTTAAATGACCAGGATTGAGATGGCTGGAGTTTGCTTTTATATTGGAAATCCAGTAGGATGATCATGATGACCCTAAGCAAGCGCATCATTGAAATACCAGGTATTGAAATTGAGAAGACAAAAGTCAGTAATTAGTTGAGATAGAGAATATAATACTTATAATAATATGTGTACACACGTGCTTATTAAATGTATTCGTTTGTACTTCGCCAACACTACTACCACTACTACCCGGCTACTTATTTGTAATTCTTGTTGCAAACTTACCCGGATTACAATTATCCCTTACCTCTCCACATAGATTATATATCATTTATTCTCCGAATTGCTTTGTAATTATCTTTTGGTCATTGGTGACACAGTAGGTGTTTTGGGGGTTGGGGGTGACTTATAAGTTTTGGAACATTATTTCATTTAAGTTTGCAAAGTATGGATGGATTTTTAAGACGCTGTTGAACGCTAATAATTTTACTAATTACTAATCACAGAAGCTGTGCTGTGGGGACATATTACGGAATGTTATGGGAATTGATGGGATGGGGAAATTTTAATACGCATTTTTCCGCCCAAGATTTCAGACTACAGTGCGCCATTTGGTTGATCTCTGGGGATACTTTTGACCGATTAAAGGTCATCGAGAGGCACGAAATGACTCGTGACAGACAAACCGTTAGTTAAATATAATGCAATTGTGCCCCTAAAACATAATCTTTAGCTAGTCCCTTTATCTTTTCTGCAATTTATGAGTGATCCCTTCCCAGCCTACGTACATATGATACCGATGATGATGTTAGAAGGACTATGCATTTATGTAATTTAAAGATCCAATAGAGTTGTTTCGGGTTGTGGAGAATAAGGGACAAATTTTTAGGCTTGTAATTTCAAATTAGACTTCAAACGTGTATCTGAATACCTTCACAGACCAAAAATATCATATTATTATACACATTAAACACATATGCATACAAAGCCAAAGTTCGGTCCACCCACTGATGGGCCGTCTATAATCACATACTCTTCAAGTTTTTCATTCTTAAAGAATTTTTCCACTATCGTCATGCATAGTTCTCACCTATAAAAATATAAGGAAATAATCCTAATAAGTTGTTAAAAAGAATCTAAATTGGTTGAAAGGAAGATTGGTTTTGGATGACGTTTTATCTTATTGGGAAATGGAGAATGTTAAGCGTGCTTTACATCTTCGTGCGGCCCTTACCCAACTAGTGGGTCGACAGTCGACATACAGTTCAGTCCACCCTTGGAGACCCAAAAACTCAGACGAGCTCTTACAGTTCGGACGAGCTTTAAGAGTTCGGGGTAACTGTAAGACATTAAGGGGCACGCACTAAGGGCTTGGGCAAGCTTTCATTCCAACTGCTTTATATATGCAACCTATAAAAGGATAACCTACATTTATCCTTGTACCTATACTATCCCACAAACTGGATAAGTCCATCCCATTCTCAATTTGAAGATAAAAACCCTGTGATAAGAATCGAGGCCGTGACTTATAATTCTCTCCTGAAGAGGACATATCCTCTATATGATAATGGTAGTGGTGGGGACTTGTTCCGGAAACTCAATTGACCTCAAATGACTAAGTGTGGATAATTGAATGAGACTTTTGCAATGAGAAGGTGATGAAGAAGAGAAGTCAAAGAGATGATAATTATGGTGGTATAGTCTTTAGTAGTTAGTAAGGGTTGGTTTGATCTGATAATCATACGTGATCTTTCTCTCTCCTTTCTCTTGTCCCAGTTTCCACCCACACTCACACTTTCCCCTTTGTACTCTTTGTTTCTCTTCAGTTTCACCCTACTCATTTAGTAATCTTTGTTTTAAACCTGGGTAATTAAAGGCTGATACTCTACCACTGCTTATTACTCTATTCCTCATCACAGTGAAAATTCCTTTAGTACAAAATTCCAATTATCTATTCACATCGATTATTTTTATTTTGACAAAATTTCAACTAATTATTTTCTAAGAAAAACTATTTTCAGCTCTAATTGCATTTTAAGATTTACTGAAATTATACTTTTTTGTTTTTAAACTTGCTAAACTACTTCAATGTAAGGGAAATCGCTAACCACACCTACACCTACTTGGATCTGTGATCTAGAACGTTAATGCATAATAAAGATTTAATTATCAATGATAAATTAAAATTCATGATGTTTTATTAAATTACAAAGAATTACAAATACTGAATGCGTGAACAAGACATCCTTATATCACAACATTAATGAATATAAATTAATTACTTTTAGCGAAAATATGTAATTAGAATCATCCTCGCAGAAACTAAAATATCCTCTTCACAGGACACAGAGAAACAATCAAATTAATAAAAATAACTGCTCAAGTTTTAACAGAAATAATCATAAATTCCAGAAATTACTTAAAATTTAAAACTTTCTGTACAAAACAGTTACTCTATATACAAACACATTTTCAATACCGTTTACTCAGCAGTGATCCCCTAACATTTGCATCCATCCAAATTTCCCCGATTTCAAAATACCTCTGAAGATCCCTCACAAAAGGAAACTTTTGAAGGAGCTGCTTCTGAATATCAAAAATATCCTGAATACAATCCCCAGCGTCTTGCAACGTACTCTTGAAACTGTATTCCGCAGGCTGTGTTAAATTCCTAAGTATAATGATATTCGAATGCTGTCCATTTTCAATTTCCTTCTTAAGGGAAAAAATATCATTGACTAGAGCTATTTGAAGGGAAAGGCGATCCTGGATAATTTTGAATAAAGGATCTCTTCGGATCGCTGGAGTTAAGTTGATTCCTTTAAGTAAACAAATTAGATCAATAGGCGAAGTTATCCCTATTGTGTGTTTTCTTTGTTCAAAATAAAATCTTTTGTTTTTGTCTGGATTGTTTTTGGTTGAATCAGTCCAGCCAAGAGTTTCCCATGCAGATGCTTCCATGTAAGATATTGCTGATTCAAAACAGTATTGATTTTGTTCAGGGGTTCGATTTAAAGCTAGGATTTCTTTTCTCAGAGTGTAAACGAGGTGACACAAAGGTATGAACTTGGGAAAGCCGTAAGATTCTTGGACATCTTGTGGTAATTTATTCCCAAGAATTATGTTGGAAAATGTGTCCACAGCCTTCATCATTTTATACACTGGTAATTCGTCAATCCAGATGTCAAACGAGTTGTCCAGTATGTCGTCTGAAATTTAACAAAAAATTTGTAACAATTAGCTGAAAAATTGTAACATTATTTTTAGATTTTGTGTAATATTATTTAAGGTTTTTTGGAAATCAGTTACGGTTTTTAGAAATTTTATCAAAATTCTAGTTAAATTACCTATTAAGAAGAATAAGGTGAATTGTGTGATGTATGCGGTGATATCCTTAAGTTTCATACCGGGACATGTTAACGTACAAAGTAATGGGATGCTATTGGATTGAAATTTCTTGTAGTAATTCGAATGTTTTTCAACAATTCCTAAATCTTCAACCAATCTGTTACAAAACTCTTGGCTTTTGTTAAGGTTTTCGAGTTTTAAATCTTGTTTAGGAATAGACCCTAATGGCATAACCATGGGAAATGCTCCTGTTAGATGTACAATTTCTTTTGTATGCGGAAGAGTCACACTGCCAAAGTCAAATGGGATATTTAACTTCATTTTATCCTTGGTAAGACATTTAAGTATTTGTTTGTCTTTAATTTCTTTAAAATTGTCAATCCTCCAGCTTGCAATGTCTATTATGATATTTTCCTCGGTTTTATCCACGGTTGGATTTATGTTTCGAAATTTCGGTAATACGAGTTTCCTTAGCATTTGCAACTTTTTAGGGTTTTGGTTTAACAGAGTCCGGTGCATTTTAAATGGTTTTGAAGTTAAAGTTTTAGACCAAAACTCGTTGGCTTAAATGTTTTTTAGATGATTTGTATCAATTAGTTATTTCTGGTTTATATTGACTTGAAAAATCCCTTTTAGAATATTTTCGAAAGTTATGAAATGTATTTCAATTGTTAAAAGAATTTTAATGCACAAATTAAAAAATATATAAAAATAATAGGATGTTATTTGCTGCTGGAGACTTAAATAAAATATATGCCGTAAAATTAAGTTATAAAGCTGTTATTTGTTTCTAAGTTCAAGATAAACTCTCAGAACTGTATTTGACGATACAGAGTCATAATTTAATGAACTTTTATCATCCAACAAGCCACATACCTTTTAATTTGATTTAATTATTTAATTATCTACTTAGCATTGCCATGTACTTATGGGTCTAGCCCGGTCTGTGAGTGGAAACAACTTAACTTTATAATTCAGTTTGACCCTAAACTTAAACCACAGTAGCAACACTAAACAGAAAAATACTATACAATATCTAAAAGTTAGAGTCAAGTCTTAACAAGTGAGATACGCCCTTTTAACCTTTTTAGTTTATTACTAACTATAATCTCTCTAAGCATTTAAATCCATTTGATGTCATGTAGCTTTAATATTAAATTTTATATTTTTTTAAAAAATTCCTGATTGTGAGATTTAATGTGCAAAAATTTTGTTATTCCTTCCGTTTCATAAGACAATGCTTAAAAATTAATTTCAATTCCTACCTGAATTTAAACGTTTAGTAAAGAAGTAAAAAATGACAATTAGCGAAGTGACAACGATCACATTTCTCCTTCAATCATGGACTGTACTACCCCCACTACCTGCAGGGTTTTTCTCAACTTTTGGTCTCCTTGTCGCAACACTTACAACGTACCTTGCTAATATCAACTATACACGAGATCTGCTCATAAATCCAAATCCACTTCCTTCGGATCCTCCAGAAACTTTTGATTTTGTTATTGGTACGTTCAAAAGGAAATTTCCAAAATGATTTTCTAAATTTTAAAATTTTAAAATTTTAAATAAATTCTTGCAGTTGGAGGAGGATCAGCTGGAAGTGTGATTGCTAATCGACTTTCAGCAAATGGATTATTCAGTGGTAAGAATTAAGAATTTCTTACTGCTATTAGTAAATTCAACAAGGGGGGCCCGGGCTAAAACGGAAAATATGTTAACTACCTTTCACTTTTCATGGGAATTTAGTACTTTTATTAGAAGCCGGTGGGGACCCTTTAATATTAAATGACATTCCATATCTTGCACAAAGTAACCTCGGTCACTTAGAGACGGATTGGATGTACAAAACCGTGCCACAAAAGCATGCTGGCTTTTCATTTATAAATCAAGTAAAAATAAAGCATACTTGACTATAGCATTCCATTTACAGTTATAATAATTTACGCAATAACATTTATTCGTTGTCCTTAATTAATTTAGTCTTTACCATTTCCACGTGGAAAGATGTTAGGAGGCACTAGCAATCTAAATTACATGCTTTATTCAAGAGGAAATCCCAATGACTATGACAACTGGGCTTGCCTTACTCAAGACGATCAGTGGACATACGATAATCTCTTGCCTTATTTCAAAAAATTTGAAAACTATCAAGGAAGCTTTCCAAATTGTAATTTATTTTTCTTTTGAATTGACACTGGAACCATTTTATATGTAATTTCAAGTTATGGTGGACTTTTGTTGCTTTAGCGAACAACTACGGAAAAGGAGGGCCCTTGACAATCAGTTCCTCAAGATATCATCCTTTATTACAAGATTGGATTAATGTAGGAAGGGAACTGGGATTTCCCATATCAGATCCTAGTCTAAAGCAAACATCTTGTAAGACTAAAATTCACTAAAATAACTTGTATTGACAAAAGTTTTCAATCATTATATAAATGATTCATTTTTCTTAATAGCTTTCTTCCCTCCAGACACATTTATGTCTAATGGAATGAGATGGGAACAGTTCAAAGGATACATTCAGCCAGCCCTTGGAAGACCAAACTTGAAAATCATTCGATACGCTCACGTTACTAAAGTAATATCTTGAATTTAAAACAAATTCAAGAAATTCTTATA
>JAQGAA010000817.1:0-18924 GCA_034696425.1 Isotoma viridis | reverse complement strand
ACAGTTTGAGTGTTGACCTTTTTTGTCATAAATCATAACCTAAGAGAGTACACTGGTATTTGGTATCTTATATTCACTCCTTCCCAACTCATGTCATTGTCTATCTCCGACTTATTTTTTCTTGGCAGATGTAATTGATAAAGACTGTTTTGGTGAAAGAGCTAATCTGAACTGGACAGATAATAAATAGAAAAAAAGTAAAGACAGACAAGTAGGTGAAAGTTTACAGTGAAAGCCAGAATCGGAAAGGATGTGCGTGATTTTTATGAAAAGCACTGACAGTTGCAAGCTCAAAAGCATAGGTCCACATGTTTCTTTAGATAGCTCTCCGTTTTAATAAAATACTCACTGTAATCACGGAATTAGCTCAAGCTTGAAACAATGTATCAACAAAAACATTAAATAAAAAGCTTTCTCTCTCTGAATTCTCAAGTTGTCTAAAGAAAAAACCCCTTCGAGCTACGTATAATTAAGCCGGGTCTTGAATACATCTTTTTACTTTTTTTGGCACTTCAGCAAGGTAAAAACCAATTAGCTCCCTTGTGTTGCATTTATGAGTATAACTTAGCCGGTAAAAATCCAGAACCGGAAACCACAAAACCGACCCTTATACCACAAAGTTGACTTTATAATTGTATTAATCCGGAAAAGCAGATTCGTTGCTTC
The DNA here is from genome assembly GCA_034696425.1 of Isotoma viridis. NCBI lineage: Eukaryota > Metazoa > Arthropoda > Collembola > Entomobryomorpha > Isotomidae > Isotoma > Isotoma viridis. The sequence goes on along the minus strand of JAQGAA010000817.1, from coordinate 18,258 downwards.
TGTTTCTAAAAGTAATAACTTTTTTTTAAATCCTGAAACAAGGCTACCATTGTATTGCGACCAAATGCGGTTAGGATTATTGTATGTTACCCAATTACCCATAACATTATGTTGTGTTTCACACATTTGCTTTTATGAATCCATGCCAAACACCATAAACAGTGAAAACGAGAATTTAACGACGTAACTATGCGTGTTGGAAGTTGAGTGCGGAAAATAAAGTAACATTTATGAGAATTAACGCCATACTTAAAGCCATTTCGTGGGATAGATGAGACAAATCTCGGCTTGAAGTTGAAGAGAAAGTAGAAGCCAAACCAACACTAACATAAGTATAAAGTCTTAAGATTGTGTATATATATATTCTATCTATTAGCAGAATACATTATGTCACTACAAACTTCAGACTAATCATTCCTGGCTGAGTTCCATCCATTTCCTTAGTCTGTACTTATCTGTGTGCAATAATCTTTGTGATAATAAACAAAGTAGCTAGTGAACAGAAACAAGTTGTTCGGGAACATTATTTCTAGTCTTGTGTCTTGAATTTCTAACTAAATAAGGAAACTATATTTATTACAAAGTATAAACATACTGCTGCGTATTTAGATTGATATAATTCCCAGAGAAAGTCATCATCATCACTATGAAGGAGGTTGGGCACGTGGAAGAAGGAAATCAGAATCAAGAAGAACTAGAGGAATGTCTCCGAGTTCTTCCTGATGAACCTCAACAAGAAGACCAAAGTCAAAAACAAAATCCACTAATTCCAGCAAATACTAGGCAAAAAGGATCCCAAAGCCAATATCAACAGCAGCCGAAACAGCAGCAGCATACTGTTCATCATCAGCATCATCAGGGAAGGAAACCCCGACTGAAATCTCAAACATCAGAAAGTCTTGTTAGTGTTGGAGATGGATCTGTTAAATCTTCAGAGCGCCGGTATTCTATAAATATTTTATTCATTTCATAAAAGCCCCTTTAGTCTAGTAGATGCAAGCATGCTGCAGAAGAGTACCTTTTTGGATCGAAGTGAAATCGTGGTCTATCTGTAATAAGACTGTCTAAGACCAGCAGCAGTAAAAGTAACAGAAATAATATTATCCCGTATCTCTGCAGCATTCAGGGAGTTAGAGAAGCAAATAAGTCTTGACTTTGACTTTTTTGCCTAGGAATAATAATATTTCTTAAGCTGTTTTTCATGATGAAAAGGAGGACGTGAGAATTTATAATTCCCTTCCATCATCTACGATCTACTAGCAATTCAGAAAAAAGGTCGGGATTCATTGCCAGATTCCATGTTTCATTAGATTAGTTGGTATTATTGTACTTGGTTAGGAACAGGAAATGATAGGGGATGCTTGCTTATGTGAATATTTAAATTAAAAAGTTGTAGAATGGGTGCACGAACCACGACGAAGTTGATTATGTAATCGCGAAAAAGAGCTAAGCTTCTTTCAATATCGGGACAAATTCCAGATTTAAATTTTGGAAGGTTTGTTATTTTAATAGAATTTTTTACCGTGTTTGATGCTTCAGTTGTTACTAAACTTCAGGAAAGTGTTTCTCTCTTTTAGGAAGGAGAAGACGCAGAATAACATACTATTTCTCATTTATCTCTTTATTTCAGGCACCACTAAAGGCATTAATCCTGTACACATGCATCAATGAAAGAATATAATACACATGATGTTCTATATATTTTTACTTATAGGAGTAATGTGTAATAAACAGTGTATTGATATATCATCTTCTAATAAATACTCATAATATGACATCATTCGGATATCATGGCTGGTTTTCTACTTTCCTTTCCTTGTTTGTTGTACGATTCATCATTCCGCGATAATGTGTTTTCTGTTCTTTAGTCAGACTATTGGGCTCCAAATGATCTGTTTTTACTCGCTATTTTAATATCACTTCTTTTGTTTTGTTACTTGAGCCTCATTTTGGTGATTTTTCGATTAAAGTGAAGGTAACTTTAGTAAAAGTTAAACAACTGGTTCCATGACGTCTTTTGAAGTTTTGTATACAATTAAAAGCTTTCCTAGTCTGTTAACCATCTCAATATATATATATTGTGTTAATATTTTATCTGTAAACGAGAAATCTAATTTCCGTTTACAATTGTAGATTGAAGCCATTTAATACTAAGAAATGTAATTTGTTATCCTCACTTCAATCCAATATTGATTTTTTTTAATTGTGATTCTTTCGAGCGTCAGGCTTACAACAGAACGTATAAAATACCCTAGACGAGTATTAGTATATCAACTGAACCGTCTTAAAAATATTTCAGAAGGCCATAATATTAACAATACTCATACTGATGAAGTACCTATTTTTATATCAGTTTTCCTATCGACTTTCTCCTGGAAAAATAACATTGAATTATGAAAAACACACTGAAATTATAATGTTTTCTATTAGTGATGTGATGTGGCGTAATATATCACTACAAAACGTGGTGTACATATCTAAGTACCATATTAGCCTACGTCGATAGCCATATCGCAATATAAAGCCAAATTCTACTGCAACCATTCCTAGTGCTTTACAGAAGAAGCCACAATAACCACAATAGACTGAAAGCATGGTTGAGCACCACTAAATTTCTTTTAATATAGGTGATAGAAAACTAGGTTAACTAATATTACATCTATAGACTGAATGTAAACCTTTCAGAAATATATATTTATATTTTAAACATGAATGATTTTGTACAGAAGACACACACCTTATTTCATATTTCCAAGTAAGAGAAAGAGTAACTGAATTACTATGTCAGTAAGTAGTATTCTACTGGCATCTGAGGAAAGGCAAATTGTGCGAGAATAATGCAAATGCATGAGTAAGGCTACAATTCTGGTTCATAAAGTAAGCAAGCATGAGTAAGCAGACATAGTCAGGTTCTAAAAATCTTGTTAGTATGGAGAAAGGAATCATCATCCTCATATAATGCAGAATCTCACAAGAATCAGAGAGGATCTAAAATACCAAAAGGTTTATTGATTGTCTGAGAAAAGCCTGAAACTTGTAATCTGCATCGATCTCTGTGGTATTATAGACATTTATCCCCCAAATCGGAATCGACCACAGAAATGTAATTCACTTTACTTGTGTAACGACTGAAAACTGTATTAGAGGAGAGCTATCAGTGTTCACTAATTGGAAAACTCATCTCTCCTCCCAAACTAATGATTTCTTATAATGGCTCTATTAGAAAATGAGATTACTCAGGGTTTCTGTACAAATCTGCTTATGCTGCAGAATCTAAATCGATTCTGTTTTAGTTTCAACGACTTTGTTTTTATAAAATCATGCGAATATAGGATGTTTAACTGTTGGTGGATGAAACGTCTAAAATTTTTATCTAAAACTATAATACCTAAACTGTATTAGATAATTACATTTCCTTAATTTAATATGAATTGCAAATTGCTTCTGATAGTGTAAGTGATAAATATATTAACATTTCAGGGGAAATTAGTCTGCTGTGAATTGGTGATTGAGTTATTTTTAGCTAAGGTGTTTCTAGAGACAGTAATTGGCAAATGGTAATTTAATTGAAGTGGTGAAACGGAGTTTTACTCTTTTGCCAACAGATAACTTCATCCATTAACCTGTCTTACTTGTCAGTCTTGATTACTTCGGTTGTGTATTTTGTGGTATTCCATTTTCCTACTAGCTTCTATTTGTTTACACACTTTTTCCCTCTTTAAGCATTAAACTTCAATAAAATGCATGATGCAAAGACTCAAATAAATTTTTATAGCTTGTAACTGTATTTACACGAAGTTGGAACTGACTGAGTATTTATCAGCTTTTAAGGATTCTGTTTAACTTTCACCTTGATGTAATATATGTAACCACAATAACTAGTAGTGATGGTGGTACATTGGTGAGTTCATCGGGTTCCGTCTGGCTGAAGGCTAAATAATTCATAATGGCCTTTTGACCTTTTATATTATTTCATCTCGATGTTTTAACTTTGCTGCTCCTCATATATCCATTTCACCTTTTGTGTTCAAGAAGCTAAAACCCAGACACTACTATAACTTTGATTTCCATTTGAAAAGATGACGGTGCAGTAAACGGACATCAGTCACCAGTAGTATATAAAATGTGAAAGCTAGGAGCAGCTCGAAAAATGATCAAATAAGAAATCGAAGCTGTTCTTCTTTTAAGGTGAGGTATGGACGAGTGGAAATAGTCAAAGAAAAAAACTCGCCTTGAGCCAGTCACAATATATTATCTTTCTGCACAGAAGGATTGATCTAATCTCGTGGGTTTTCAATCTCGATAAAATTTTCAAGAGATTTAATTTGCCTTCCATTATGGTTCACTTGGAATAGTGTAAAGAAATATTGGCAAATATTTTGGCATGGTATAGATTTAAATTTTTCTCAACTGTTACAGAGTTTTTTGTTTAAAAAAAAGATAAAAGTCCAGACGAGTTGCCTACATACATAGCATTTTATTATTCCCAAGACGCCCTTTTGCTTATTCATTAGCTTATTATTTAGAAACTTTTAAGTCGTTCATAATCTACAAAAGTACTTGGTTACAGAGCCAGATGTAATAGACAAATTGATTACAGTACACTCGCTCAAAAAAAGTTGCACTTCAATGAATTTTTTAATATTTTCTCCAGAGGTTAGCTTTTTTACTCAATCAGGAATACTCCTTATTCGTTAGTTGTAATATCGTACCTGATCTAATAATATTATTCGGGTCACGATCACCAGTCCTTCAAGACAGTCAAAAAAGTCTGTTTCCGTTATGCATTGAATCTGGTTTACTGAACTTTTTGCAAACTCGAGTTATCATATTACTTTGGAGGTTGAAAGGGCTCCCACTAACTTCATTCATTTCAATCGTCTTGCATTATAGAATAGTTTATAACCTTATTCTACTGGGTACACGTAATTGTATTGGCTATTGAAAAGCAAACCTAAGATATAGTAAATTGTTTTCATAAAGTTATACGTGGCTATCTAAAATCTTAAAAAAGTGAATTCTGCAGACGTAGCTGGTTACATTGAATTTCTATTTCTTTGCTACTTTAGGTTGACAGTTTGAAATTGATTACCCTGGGGCTTTGAAATCATAAAATAGTGTAATCCATGCAAGTAAATGCATACGTGGGATATCCATGGAGTAAAAATACAGTTTGATAGTTTGAGATTTGGCTGAAAAGAATGACTTTCTTTCATTTCATACAATGTTTTTCGACTAGACGAAATAAAATCCTGACCCTAAGCGGTTTCCTGATTTCATAAGCTTTTTTCGTAAGTAAAAGTCAAGATGAAGTTTCGTTAGCATACGGGAAGGGAGAAGATTATGAGCAGTCCTCTATAGAATGCACAGGACATTCAAAGTTAGCATTGGGAATTGCCTCCGGTCCATTTTGCTTACTTAAACCATTCGTTTACTCGTCTCCTCTTCTTTCTTATCTTATTGCTACTCCCTACATGATATCACATTACGGAAGAGTTGGTTAAGCGTTACTTGAAATGGGTGGATATGCAATTTTTTTAAGAACAAGTTTCACTTGGAATCAGCATTACCAATATCACTTCAAACAAGTAACTTTCATCCAATCTAACTACCAATACGACTGTGAATTTTACACAAACAAGGCGTGAAAAAGTCTCAAAGACAAATATCTGTGATTCCAAAGTACGATTTTGCAAATGGGCAATGGCATCATGACTATCACTTTTTATACTTATTGACATGACTCTCTTTTAGCTCTGAGTGGGGAAAAGCCACTTTCCCTTTGGTCGTCAGTAGTTTAGTTCCATACTGTGTATTTCTATAGAGTCTACTCTGCACTAACTAATCGTAAGAAAACAACTATACAGGCAGACGGTTCGATCAGATCGAATAAATACATTTAGCACCAGCATCACGTTAAAGCAGTTGCAATTTTGTTCCTACGTTCTATTTTATCTCTTTCCATTCACATTTATTCATATACAACGCTGGTAGACTCATTTCTATTAGTATGAACATGAACAACATTCTATTGAATTTAAGTTTTCAGCAATTCAACGCAACGGAGCGATGAAATAAAGTTATCTGAAAATGCTCATTATGATGACCTGAGCATAAAGCAAATGCAATAAATAAACTTTATAATTTCCGACTCCCACAAGTAAGTCGAAACTTTGCACTCTAATATACATATATAAAGCGTCTGTATTGTGCAGGTACATGTTGACGGGGTTGAGCTCCGTGAAATCCTTTAGTTTCTGTAGTAAAAGTTATGAAATGTTATCTCCATACATGAACAACTTCCTGCTGTTATGACTTATAGATGTTCCCGGTGGTTTTGGAGGTGCAAAAAGTGTATAGATATATAGAACATAAAAAGTTAAAGGCTATTGTCTCGATTGCATTCATTCATTCATTCATTTGAATTGTATTCTGGAATAGAATGATATAAAATGTTGAGAAATGTGCACATGCAGTTTTGGGAGAGAAAGTTGGATGGAGGTGGGCTGAATATATACTCCTAAACATTTCTAACCACATCCAACATTACGATACTAGATTGTGGCCCGGGGATGGAATAGTGACAGCTTTTGCGGTTCGATTTCCTCTCTTCGTATCTCTCAATGAACCTTACTTACTTGGTTCGCAATTTCCCAACGCCACAGATTGAGCGTCTTCCACTTCCGACTTCCTCTTTCGATGATAGATAATTATGAAGTGTGCCACTTATACATGAACAACTTCATCTTATTTAAACAGTAATTTAGGGTAGGGAAAACTTTCTACTTAGAGAGAAAATAAATTTAAGACTTTCGACAAACTCTTCAAAGATGAAGTATTTTTTACTTGTCACAGTAATTAGGTATCTTATAAATAAGAACTACTCAAGAAACAAATTCTTTTAATTTATGGAATATTTCTATTAAAGGTCAATTCAAACGCAGCGTTCAAAAAGTGATACAACGTTCTCTCTATGAATGGCAAAGGTTATATATTGCATAGAACCGTTTGATATTTTTAGCTTTTAGCAGTTTTTTAGCAGGAAAAGTTTCGTCTCAATAGATTTTAACGACAAAATAATTACCATTCATGTTACGATTTCAATTGCTTTAAACACTACTACCTAGTTCAGTATTGAGCATAATTGAGATGAAAAAATATACGAAAGGAAGGGACTAAAGAACACATTTAAAAAATTGCCGAAGTGCAACGTATTATTAAAGCAATCAGGTTTTATCTATCTGCCCAGAATAAATTATTAAGCCATTCAAGGTGAAGATCATCAACATAAGTGCGAATGAAATCGAAGAATGCTGAATTATTAAATTTTAATTTTACTTCAGAGATAAATCTTCTTTTTGAAAGACATTCAATCTTGTGTAAGGAATTTAAATAGGGATTTAGGGACTGAAAGGGGCTAACTCTTATCCTCTGGATGGTTTACATTATGAAAGTAAAAACGGTGAATCTACTTTATACATTGATGCTTCTACCTATCTATCTATTTAAGTCGGTATTATACTTTCGAATTCATATGGTCCCAATGGCATTTACAATATTTCATTCGGGAATGATGCATCGGACCAATCCCATTTCTTGGCTTACTGATTAAAAAGGACATGGTGACTTGGGAATACATCCAAAGCACACACATAAGCACATACAGAGACACTTACATGCTGACTACTAGGAACTGTAAGAACTAAAGCTTTATCTTATTTTTCCCATGTGAGCCAAAAACGGAATATGGACCAAGTAAGTGAAAGTGAGAAAGGGCAGAGAGCCAAAGGCACTAGGAAATGACTCTTTGTACGTTTTGGATTTGCCTTTGCGAAGGCTTCCTTTTCGTTGTATAACTTATGTTATTATTATATACCGGAATAAAACTTTTAGCACCCCACAGACTGTTAGTTTTATCGGATAGGTTTTATGCAGGTAAAGTTATGAAATAAACTTGTCTGTCTTCAGAGTTTCCTGTTTTTCGGCTTAGTCAACATAATTGGCTTTATAATTTGTATCAAGCTATCAAATTCATAAATTGGCTGGCTCTTAATTTCACAAAAAATAACAAAACATAAATAAGAATATTTTGCGAACATGTTACGGAGCTTTAAAATGTTGGATCTCTATCAGGCGACTTATTGAAGCAAATACGAAATTCCTTTGTATTTTCTAAGAACACAGTCATCAAAATGATATTTGGCAGATGGATGTTATACAAGTTAGGCAAGGTGCTCTTATACGACTTAAACTCACTCATAAACTCTAACATTATGATTTGATTCCTTGAATTCCTTTCGTTGTATTTCCTTTCTAAATCTTTAAGGAAGAAAAAGTAATTTCATCAATTTACTATTCATCATGCATCAGCAAGCTCAATATATTTATACCTCAGGTAAAAGCAATCTTCAATAGCTTTCATAAAGGCTTCTTCCATTTCAGGAGTTATTATTAAGCTATAGACAGGAATATGATGGAACATATTTTTCAAAGTCAAAGCGTAAGCTCTAAAATGGAGGATTTCATTTTTCATGTAAATAATATTCTTCCACGATTTTTTATGATCGTGGTCTGGCACATTATACAAAGTTTGTGTGTAAATGTAGGCACTTTATATGAAGTGAAAGTAAATGGAATGAGATAAAACTTTTGCATTTTTCTTAAATTATTCTGAAAAACTCTTGAATTTTAATTTTAAATAAACTATGGCATCATGAACTAACTCTTTTAACTGATTTAGAACCCCTTTGATTAATGTTATAATAGTATTACACAATACTTAGGATTAATTTTTACAAACATTGCAGTTAAAAGCATGAAAATGTCAGGATAAGGATGTAATTCCATTTAATTTCAAAGACGAAAACATGACGTTATTTCAACTTCATAAAATCAGAGTGATATTCATTGTCTTATTGAACAATTTTAATACATTTACATCTAGAAATACAAGATACGTAAATAATAAAAATTTTTACATATCTTGTAAAAATAGTTTAATTAGTACACATTTTTATTATTAAATTCCTTCATATAAAAACAGGCTAACACAATTTAAATTTAAAGTCTTTTGGGTGAAATTGCCTTAATTAAATATTGTCAAGTGTTCAAATCAACGTGCATTAATTCAAAACCCTTTGAATACGACTTGTTATGAAAAAGCATCTTACACTTACTGCAAAAATGCATCTAAAACACTGCTCAAAAGAATTTATTAACAAAAACTGATTTTGAATTTAAACTTTTGAGCCAGCATAAAAGTTTTCTTCAGTTTTATGTACAAAGTTTAAGTTTAATAGATTCAGAAAAAGGGGGTGTATCTAGAAATCACAAAAAAAATCCTACCATATCCTCAAAAATACTTACCCACCTATAGAATACAGATACTTAATATTATTATCTTTTTAGTTGAGTGCTTTAGAAAATACTTTACTCAGATCTAAACTTACGGAACAAAATGAATAGAAAGTTTCGGAAAACAAAGTTTCTTGACGCAGACGATCAAAAACAGTCGGTAGTGGTAGGAATCCTTCCGTTCTGTATTTTATGCATGCAAAGGCTGGAAACGTGTGACAGTTTCTCATTACAAAAATTGTCTTGCTACCACACACTGTAGTCAGTTATACCTACTACTTTTACCAGCAATCTTCTCTTCTTCCACAACCCCTTTTTCAATTAGTTTATGGATAAATGACACTTTATTCAAGACAGGTCTTTCTTATAAAAACCCAGGGATTTATTTTTCAATCACTCTGCCATTTAGATTTAGTGTATAGAGCGACCGTGCAATTTAAGCCAGCTTTTGAGCTAGTTAAATTCAACCATAAGTTAAGCTTGGGGTAATTCTTTTTATTTGATGGTAGAATCGAGGATGCTCAAGCTTTTCAAAAGTATTTTTTCCAAAGAAAATTGCTTCATTGACAAATCTATCGATTCCCAAATAAGATTTTACAACTTTTAAAGTTTCTGTGACATGTTGGGTAAATTTGATATTTTTTGAGCTATGAAATTTCCCAAGATTAAAATCTTATCCTGATAATAGTATAGAAACCTGCAGTAAAATTGATACTAGCATATAAACATCTGGTCAATTCAATTGAGAGTAGCATACCATTATGATGTGATATTAAAGTTTGACCATAAATCATAAATTTTTAGACATGTGAAAAGTCAAAGTAAGATACCGACCTGGTCATATCACTTAAGACTAGCAGGACTTCCGGAGAAGTTTGTCATCCGTCCACAAGTGCATTTGGCACACACACGTATAATAATAAAGACATATATTATATATCACAGTAGGATGATTGGATATTTAGGTCAGATTCTAATATTTCAGAAAAGCGATCGCTAAGCAGAATGACTATTAGTAGTTTGTCCATACTCAGTCTACTATACTATTCCATCTCTAGTAAGTTATAAAAGCCACATTTCAACATCCATTGAGCTGGAACAAATCCAGCTGAGTTTTGACATCACAAAGCCCAAAGAGACGAGTTCGAGCTACTTACCCACATTCTTCATTCCTTTCTCTAGTTTTACTTTTCTTAGGTATTAACTTACTAGAGATTCCAAATACCAACATCAGTAGCAAAATCCTTTCTCTCTTCTAAAACCTCCAAGGTTTTGTTCCTCTTCAATCAGCTTTCATTTGTCTTAATCAAAACCCCTAGCCTCATTCCTTTGTAGAATTTTGCCCGTTGCTACTCACAATACCTTTGGGGTTACATGCCCATTTAGGATTGAAACTGAATTGATGACTGTGCTATTTGTATGTATGTATGTAGTAATGATCATCAAGAAGCTTCATCATCAATGAACTAAAAAAATGGTATGATTTGTGTGTCGCTTTCAGACGAGCTATTGAAGAGGAAACGACAGAGAATAAACGGGTAGCTTACATCGTGGGTGCAGCCACCGGGCTCATTTTTCTCTCTGCCTTTGTTCTCATCGCAGTGACATTAAAAATGACTCCAAAAATTGATGAAATTCGTAAGTTTGTATCTAACTTTCTCTGCTTTTATCATTTATTCAAAGCTTAATTTTCTTGCTTTCTCTCTTATTTTAAAATTTTGTGTATAGTGCCCATCTATACTACCCGTAAGCTACCCGTAAGTTTGAGCATTACCATATTGGTTTAGTAGTACTTTAGGCATAATGAAAGCAAGTTGTGTATGTTATATCGGTATGCACCTCAACTTTATTTTGAAACAAATGGGAGATGTTTTGCAGAACAGTGTGGCTTTGTCTCTCATTCCTAGTTGTGTTAGGACTGGAATAAATGTTGCTTTGCTAAATACAGCACGTTTTGCATATTTTAGCATTTTATCAAGGTGGAAAGAAGACAATGGCTCGTGGTATGATTCATTCCACAATGATTTAGAAGCAAGGAATTATATCAGATAGAAGGTGACATTGACATTACATGATGCAAAAGTATATTATTTATTAAATAGCGATTTATAACTCGTCATACATAGAAAATTTTAGCAACTGTTTTTTCTGCAGTTATTTGACGTTTCAAGACGTGACGTTAGTTTCAAGTTTTAACCTTAAACGCATCACTGAGTTATTCAGCCTTGAAGAAGTCATACAAATCATATTAATCAACTCCCAACACATTGGCTTGGCACACCTAAAATGTTAAAATAATAAATTTAAAATTTTAGTAAACCGTTTGTAACAAGGTGCTTATTGTTGAATGAAAATGCTTGCTTACATTGATTTTTTGAACAGCTTGTTCCAATTCTTCATCGGCACCTTCGAACTGCCCCTTTAAGCATGTGATGTACTACAAAAGTATACCAGGATAAGTTGCATAACCTTTCTTTTTAAAGTTATCATTGCTCAACAAATTTTAACATTTACAACGTAGTGTAATAAATACGATTAACTCACCCCAAAAAGCCTCCAGGGGTAAAAGCATGCTCCATTAATGTGACTCTTAGTATCCAAAACGTTGTGGAAGGTTTCCACTTGACACAAGTCAAATCTTTCCTTCTGATCCTGCAATAATATGGATTAGATTAATTAATTCAAAAATTGTGAATCTTACTTTCGGGTCAGTTCAGTACTGTAATCTACGTACTGGAACAAGATCATAGCAGTCATGAAACTGAGCAGCAATTGCATCTTCGTGACCCCCAGGAAGGCACAATTTGCCTACGATTTTCAAGGTTGAAAGCATGTCGCTTCCAATCTCAGCGGAAGCTACTGAAATTAAGGCCAACGTGGCGATAAGAGACAAGGCGACTTTCATGATTGATGTTTTTAAAAGAAAATTTAAATATTCAATGCTTAAAAATTCTCAATCCGCTAAACTAACTCAAATTCAATGGAAACGGATGGTTTTATACTTCTTGGAGATAATGTGTTTGAACCATGACGTAAACTTTTGAATTAGAAGAAAAGAATTGAAATTTTGTTTTGCATTTGTCCTTGACCATCCACACTGTTGACTGTGTCTGGCAACACCTGCACGATTTAAGCAATTGCTTTACATATCTGATTTTTTATTGTTTTGTAAAATCAGATACAATATTGGTTGGCACAACTGAGTGCACAGGTGTCAACATAAAGGCATTCATATGCCGAAATAAATGTATGCAGAACAAAAACCACAAATCTGTAGGCTGCTAGAAATGTAAAGTAAACCCATGATTTTTACCTTTGTAAGTACTTCAAATTTTAAATGTATAATTGAAAATTTATACGAATTGAGTGTTAAATTGCAGCGTTTTGATTGTAACTAAAAAAAGAAAACTGTAAAGGTTTTAGTTGAAAGTTGAAGCCAAAATGAATTATAAAACCATTCTCAGAGCAGAATATATACAAAATAAAACCTTTTGTCATGTGTACATTTTACTAATTGTTCTCATAGAATTCCAACTTCTAAGTCACAACTCACAATTAACAACTGAGAACATCATATGGATTTAAGTAATGTATAGTATTTTGATAAAATAAAAATACGTAACGTGTTTGAAGTAAATTAAATTTTTAAGGTGCTTTTATTTTCATTCAATGAGATCTAAAGTTTCAAAATATTTCGGGAGCTATAAATGGGAAGTCAATGGCAGTCCATCTATGAGCTTATTGCCAAGAATATTTTAGAGTGTCTTTGGACAAAAACGTTGAATGAAATCTTTGTTTAGGGATTCAGTAGTTCATGCATTTCAGTTACATAATAATTAGGAACGGAGTTAGTGAGTAAGAACTACAAGTGAAATAATTTAACTTTAAGTCAATTCTAAAATTGATAACAAGTCAATGGACAGAAAGAATTTCAGGAATTCGGTTACTCAAATTAAAAGGTAATTTGGAGAAAGCTAACTTTCACTTATAACCCTTTGCTAAAGAAAGTGAAGAAGCTTTACCCGGGTTTAAGTCCATGTGCTTTCGAGAAATAGAGAAAGTTCCTCGAGTTCCAGCACTTTACGGGAGAGGAACTTACTTGTACTTTCAACACTTCTTTGCCAAGTGTCAGTTCCGTTTCGCATTGAATTACCACATAAAGGAGGCCTAGCAAAATTTGTACTATCATGCGTTTCCTATAAAGTCAAATTCAGAGATGAGCTTTGTACTACGTTAATAGAAAGTTCCAATGCTTCAATTTTCGTGAGAAAATACAAAATTTTAATTCCAAAGTTTTAATTCAAATCATATTAATCACGATACAAAGACAGATTCACGATCTAAGGTTTTTTCCATGCAACAAATTAAAAACTCATAAATTAAAACTTGACAAAGTTTGTGTACAAGAAATACACGTACAGGGCATAAAGGCCTATATAGTATCATGTATGTCAGAGTTGAAACATTATTTATTCCAAAAACATTAACATCAGTAAAACAATGCAGGTTTAGTTTTGTCAGTTATAGATCATTAATCACTTTCCATTTTATCATTCCAAAATGTCTTCGTCACTCTTAATTCTACTGGCGCATACCACCATTCATCCCAATCTGCTTAACATGCACAGATACAAACGACTTGACACAGATATGTCACTCACCCTTCACTATTATCTTTAAACCGAAAGAATAAAACAGCTTTTAACCATGGTATACATGATACCAACGCGATACCGACTCACAAAATCTTGATATGAATCATTTGTGTGATTCGTGTTGTTATTTTTTAATTAAAAAGTTTTCAAAATCATCCAGCAAAAAATCATCCAGCAAAAATGTTAAATCATTGTTCAAAGTTTCTTACTATAAATTATAAGTACATTTTACGGTTTCATAACTTCGCAACTACAGTAATGCCTCAAACTATTAAAGTTTTCTCCTTTGACTAAAATAAATACTAAAATAAATAACTTAGCTAATTTCCTATTTCATTAAAAAAAGTACGAAATTCCCATTCCTTACTTGTTACACTTTCTCCCTGGTTTCCTTTAAACCTAAAGCCTTATAAAACAAAACAAACCGATCTACATGCATTTGTTATGAAACGAACTTTAATTTCAGTTGGGAGATGGGCGTTGTACATATAAAACTCATTTTAATTTACATGAGCATGGATGAATACACTCACAGCTATTATCAGCATTTACAACTGCTATCTCTACCTTTTAATACAAACTGCAAACATGACATAACTTTTCTCCCGTTCCATTTATGATTTCCCCTTCTCACTTTTCATTTCTACTCATCGTATCTCATCTCATAATAATCGGGAATGAGAAATCCTACGTTCCAAAAGTAGACCCATGTGGGTCATATCTTTACCCAAGCATTGTAGATCATCCTTTCTAAGGAGATTTGAGATGTGGGTAAAATAACTCTGTTGTAAAGTAATGTAATACTACTAGCTCTAGAAATAAGCAAGTATTAGGTGCAAATTCCTCTCTGCTACGGTGGGCGTTGGTTCCATGTTACATTACATAGTTGCTTTCACCCATCGTATATCACCTCTCTTCCTTTACCTTCAACTTCAAGCTCTAGTTTATTTTCTGCGGCTTTTGCATGCATAAATTCCTTGGGTCTCATAAATCTTGTAGTATAGGATCCGACAACGAGTACCTACTTTGGGTTAAGAGAACTACTCAACTTTATTCTACTCGTGGTAGTTGTAGAAGTAGTGGTAATGTGGGTTCTTACTTTTTCTCCAAGTTTTGGTACTTTTGCACCGCAGGATCTATTCCATATTGTCTGAAATGAATATTGCAAAATTTCATCATCTGACGAAGAGATATGTAAAAGCATCTGCCTGAATGCTTGTTTGCAAGCATGAGTGAGGTGTAATGATGATGATGAATCCGGAAGGATGTTTTAACCATCATGATAAAGTCTTTGTAAATGTGATGAGATTTTTCTGCAGATTTTTTCCTCTGGGTATTGGGCATGTAATTTAGGCATAGCTTGGCCTTATGCTTTGTTATTATATGAACTGTGAACTTATGAGCTGAACTGAGCTGACATGGGATTTTAAGATTGCGAAATGAAACTGAGAGTAAAAACATGTAGGTACCTAATCTAGTAATCTCACTTTGCCAATTTATTATGCTTTCATAAAGTGCGGTGTTATCCCGCTTTCAATCATTATATCTGAAGCAGTAAGGAGAACTTCGTTTTGTTGGACTAAATAAATGAGAAGTTATAAAAGTGTTTACAATTTTCTGGAATTTGATTGGATTCAGTTAGTTAATTAATACTTAGATTTTACCGTCTCCAAATTAGATGGGTTACTAAGAATATGTAATTACTATGTTACATATGTAATGGATTTTAAGATTATCTGATGAACTTTTTAATTAATTATATTGTAAGAAATTTATGTACCTGCTTTAAGAGATCGTGTGTATTATATTTATAGAAGAATAGCAAGTTTTTAAATGTGAATTTATGCTGGCCAAAACTTTATAGGTAGTAACATTATTAATACAAGCATATAGGCTTTCAAATTATTTGAAATTTTTGAGAATGATTATCAGATCTTACAAACCCTCAAATACATATATATAATATAACATACATGGGTTTCTACGATGGTGCTAAACATTTAAGCATGGAAACAACTTGTACCATGTTTTTCATATTTGGCGATTCATGATAATGAATAATTTTTCAAAGTTGACCTTCCGAAACCACTCAATTGTATTATTCATTGTCTAGTATGATGTGCAACCCATACAAACCGAATCTACTTTAGGTACTCAACACTCATTATGCATCTTCTTTCACATCGAGTAGACAGCTACAAAAGATAATACAACGTAATAACACAGAGATTTCCACACACAATTCATACAAACGCTTTCACAATCAGACGCGATATCGACCAAGAAACAAAGCTAACCAAATCGCAGTTGTTGTAAATAACTCAGTGATACGTATGCATGGACGGGTATCCTTCACCCAGTCATAAGTTCAAGTTGTGGTACATCTAAACGTAAAAAAACGATAAGATACATACAAGGCCAGTACCTAGATGTAAATCTGAGAGACTTCATCGGGGGAAAAATCCGACGGGGATCGGTCCTAGCCGATCCTCACTGTGTCGTCGACCCAAACTTACAGACAACTTTCCCCGAAATCTCCCAAACTTTCACTGCAGAAGATCCAGTATCTTTTTCTATTAAATTCACAATAGGGTGAACACAAATACGTACTTTCTCCACTGGGGAAACAACCCTGGTAGAACAGAGTGGAGTGCTTGCATGGAGAAAGTCTGATGTTCCTTACCATGTAGCAAAACCATGCCGAATAAGTCCGGTCGGTTCTTTCTCCTCGTTCTCCAGCACCAACCGAGTATCAACCACTGACTTACTCTCTTCTCTTGTTAACCTTCCTTCTGTTCATCAGTACACTTCAGTCGTTCAAACCATCCTGATCGGACAATTTCTTGTCTCTTCTTTTCTCAATCATCATAAGTTCTTAACCGTTCATTTACATACAATGTAAATGTGTTGAATCGGTCCTTACCGTTTTCAAACAAAAATGGCAAAAAATGGATTGAAATTTTAAATAATGGAGTTGGACCAGACGAAAGAACCAAAAGTTATAAAGAAAGATGGTCAGGAAGGGAAAGCAGAGCTTGAAAAATATTCCAGTAATAAAAGTCTCAGTATTGGTAGTATTGAAGAGGGACCACAACAACATTCTCAAGTAGCAATAAATATTGAGGGAGATAGTGCATCTGAGAATGAGGTTTTTGTTTCAGTCAAATCAATCAGCCTTTCCGGCTCTCACTCTGAACTCCAAGGACTTGTAACGGACGAGAATATTCAGCAAAGTAGTGCTGGTTCTAGTATTGGTGTTGGCAGTGGTAATAATACTGGTAATACAAACGGTAACAAAGACAATCTTGGTGTTGGTGTTGATGCTAGTGGTGGTAATAGCTTTACTATTCCAGATATTAAGAGTGAAACTCGGGTACTTGTTCCTCGCGTGTGTAGTGATAGCCACATTGGGGAAGGGGAAGGTTTTCATTCTTCAAGACTTTCTTCATCTGCATCGCATGGATCTTTGTCCTCAGCACTTTTAGCTATTGGAATACTAAGCGCATCTGGCTCTAATAGTAAGAACCCTCTTGTATCTGTAGAAGATGACAGTATTACTGCTACTGATAAGCAGGATGATATTAAACCTAATATTATTAAGTGTGAAACTGGAATTGTTAATGAACTAGTTGTAGGGGATAATTCATTGCAAGGTAAAGACTCAGACGAAGATAGTCGAAGAGAAAGTGGAGAAAGTAATAAGAAAAAGGCTAGGGTTGATGATGTTTTTCTGGATGTCGTAAAAACTGATACTGAGGATATAGAAGACGCAGATTATAGTATACAAGCAGAACATGATTTGTCTGTTGCAAATACAGAGGACTTTTTAGATGATGAAGAATTGCTTGATGAATATGATGAACCTGATGATGAATTGCATCTAGAGTTAGAAAAAATATTTGATACTGAATTACTATTGGCTGGTGAAGATAGTGACAGTAATAGGGGAGCTGTTGGGCGTCGATCTCATCATCGACCTAGTCCTAAAGCTTCAAAGTTCAGGGACACAGCCACATGGACACAGGAGGACGATATGCCTAGTCCATTAAGTGATCTGAGTCCTGTTCAAAGTCCAAGAAAAAGTGGTAGAAATAACAGAAGTGGCGTTGGTGGTAATGCTACTGGTGGCCTAAGTGGTCATCAGCATCAATTTGATCATCAATATCAATATCAGCATCAGCAGTACTACAGAGACAGAGATAATCTAGGGAATCGTCATCATCATCAACATCACGGTAGCAGTGGTGGT
>JAQGAA010000816.1:0-18954 GCA_034696425.1 Isotoma viridis | reverse complement strand
AATTTTCTGTCCTATCTACATTTAGTGTTTCTTCTTTTTACGTTTCTCCTTAACACTTTTCTCCTTCACAGTAATCATGGAATTGCTGATCCAATTGTTCGAGTTTTGATTATGACCATTTCCTTTGTTCGTTCCGCGTCGTGTCCGTGTAGTCGAAGTTGAAGGAGAACTTCCAAGGCTTTCTCCGATCTCGCTAATCACACTAGCACTGTCGATGTCATTATGTCTCATCATCATATCGAATGGCAGCCCTCCTACGAATTCATCCACATGATCTTCGGATCCTCTTGCAGCTTCTGGTAGCATTCTTCCATCAAAACGGTCATAACAAAACCCAAAGCCCCCAGAGCCTGCGTCAGCCAACATTATAAGGCTTTCTGACGAAAAACTTCCGCCACTGCCTTGAAGAACTGGAAGCGGTATAGCCCCTGTTGGCATCCGACTAGACAGCTAAATTAATTATCAAAATTCATTTTTAATTTGAAATATTACTCAATCCCCGATAACTACTTTTGTATTATTATTACCATTGCATTTGATTTTGTACTTCCTAAAGCTGGAAAGTCGTTTTCGGACTCTAAGTGATATCGCTTACTTCCAGCTCGCCTATATCGTCCAGTATAATCAAAAGTAAAATCCCTCCTGAAATTAAACAAAAATTAAATTTCATTAATGCACGAATAACTATTTACTTTCAAAATTAAAGTTTATACTTATTATTGATGGAAGACAAACTAATAATATAATAATACTTGCCTTTCCAAGAAGCAGTGCATGTAAGGGCAAGATTCACCCTTCAGACAAGATCCTTCAGCCCAATAACGACAAGTTGTTAAATCATGGGAAAACTTACAATCTTTACCCCGTCGGCATGATCCATCAAGCATAAAATATTTGCAAGGTTTAACTTTCGCCCTGCAAATAAGTAACAAATTTTTGTTCATTGTTAAATTCTCCAATACCGCAGAA
This sequence comes from Isotoma viridis, assembly GCA_034696425.1. Classification (NCBI taxonomy): domain Eukaryota; kingdom Metazoa; phylum Arthropoda; class Collembola; order Entomobryomorpha; family Isotomidae; genus Isotoma; species Isotoma viridis. The sequence goes on along the minus strand of JAQGAA010000816.1, from coordinate 17,985 downwards.
AGTAGTGTAATTACGCGATTTCTACGATCATGTCTCGTACGTTAAAGGTTACGCCATGAGGCCATAACCGATCAGTTTAAAAATTCCTTAGTGTCTTACCTGCGTCGGTTGCCCTTGCCATGTTTTCCAGAGACACTTGAAGAACTCCCAGGGTGGAAAGAAAACCCTTGAAAGTGACCATAGTCAACATCACTACTGTTCGGAACTCCCTGATATCCATAGCCTGGCGGAAGTATCCCTTGATCATCTCGTCCTCCCATTGCATATTCATACTCCCCTTCACAATCGGTTGGAGTGGGACCTGGATCGTCATAAAAACCAGTTCTAGAAGATCCATCGTTTCCAATACCGGAATCCTCAGATTGCAAGTAAGTGTGATTTCTTCCCACACCAATGGCAGCGGGTACACCACCACCATATATCGATCCAGATCCGACACCACCACAATTGTATTCATTTTCTATCATTGATCCACTTCCCAATCCATTTGCATCCTGAAATTTGAAAATATTAATGCATAAAGACAATCTCATTCTATAATCACATAAATAAAAAACGATCATTTTGCATCAATATTGTTTTTTTAATGCGAAAATAGATTGCAAAATTCGCAGCCGATAAGCGGTATTGTTGTACCATTTCAGTGTGTATATATACAACAGCAGTCTCGTATTCCCCCGTGTTGTATGAAAGGAGAGAAAGTTAGCACTCCCCTTGACAAGGTCGGACAACACATTATGGTCAATTGAGGCACACAATTGGCCACCATTTTTTTGGCATATTTTGCATATTAATTATATTGTCTGTATCTTTCGCTAACTATCTATACGATACCAACATTCTTTTCGATTTGAGAAACCTTTTCTTTGGCTGATTAAGCCAGACTGGCTATCTCAGAGCATGACATGAAACATGGATTTAACATTTAACTTACCGTATACCAACCAGAAGTCTGAATTTCCAAGCCATTATCGTAGCCATAGGTAAAATTTCGATCCATAGGAGTTCCAGGACTGAAAGAATAGGGACTGTCAGGGACATACGTCTGAGATGAATCAAAAGTCTGCTCAAAAGTAGAACGATTAGGATAGTACATATAATTTCCAGGTAGGGTATTTTCAGTGAGTCCTCCGAAGTTTTCTGTTTGAACAGCCTGTTCATTCTCTGGACGCAGTTTGAATCGAATCGGAAATAAAGTTTTCCCATAGTTCTTGAATAAACCATATTCGGTATCTTGTTGTAATGGCTGAACGTTAAACTCTGGAAGATTTGGGTTGATCTGAGAAGGGCTGATCTCAGTGGCTGGGGAAGCCAGATAGTAGTGATAATTAGATGCCTCGAGGTTTTCAACTGTAGCAAAGTGCGTCTTCCAAGTAGGTCCAAATTTTTCTTTTGGAGCTTGAACATTTGGCATTGGAATTGATGCAGCAGCATCTGAAGCAGCAACAATCTCGAGCTCCTCACTTTCTAAATCCAATGTAACGAGAACATCTTGCATTTGTTTCATATCGATTTCAAAAGGTTGCTCTAGCCTGGCTTTGGGTAGAATCTCGCTATTAGAAGATTGCTCTGGTTTTTTAATTGGATTTTTGTTCAACTGCATTCTTGGAAGAAACCTCACAAACCCTGACGTTTCTCCTGCATGACTGAGACGTTCCAAACTTTTTTCTTTTTCTTCATCTGAAGACTCAGTATTTGACGCCTTCAAGATGTAGTAATCCTCTTCAGAAGCAGCAGTACCAAAATGTTGTTTTATTGCATGCATGATTGTGTATTTTCCCTCTGGAGGCGTTCCCCTAGAGGGGCCAATAGTTATTCGGTTCGAAGGATAGAGTTTGCTGGCTTTTGGAGATTGAATTATAGTTCGAACATCTTTGCAATCTCTTTGATACTGCTTTTCGTAAAAGGATTCAGCAGCTCTTTGGCTGTCTGCTAATGTACGCTGCTGCTGCTCGACCTGCCTGTGCATCGCATGGAAGTCGAAAAGACATTGTGCTGACGGAACTTCAGCAGTTGGGCTTCCCCAAGGATATGAGCTTCCAATCGGAGTGCTTGATGTTGAATGATACCCTTCAGATGTGTACTGGATATTAGCTGCAAGAGCTGCAGCAGCTGTCCCATCCTGACCCCAAATTGCTGCAACTTTATCATCAAACTTTGACAAAAATGTAACAAGTGTTTCCATTTCATCTGTTCGAACAGCTATTGGTTGGCTGTAGTTGTTTGATTCTGCATACATTTGCGCAGGAATAAAATCTTGAGGCACTGCTGTATCTGCTTGATTCCAGTTCTGAATGTTCTGATACCCTATTCCATTGTTATTATTCATCCAAATGCTCGACTGCTCAAAAGTGTTTGGTTGTTGGTATTGTTCTTGGGTAATATATGAGGGGAAGCTGTAGGAAGAATTATTAAAGTTAGTTTGAAGGTGTGCACCCGATTTACAATGTGGATAATGACAGTTGGATGGGCTGTGAATTTGATTCTGGCTACATGAGGTAATGGGTTCAGGGTGGGATCCAATTGTTCTCCCAACTGACGAGTTTACGTAAGATGGGGGCTGCTGGCTGTATCCAACCATCACTGAACAATCTATGTCACTGATCTTTTCCGTTTCACCTATTCCTTCATTGGAAATGATGTTAAGCGATTCTGAAGAGTAATAAATATCGCTGCAACCTTCGGGGTCAGACGACAGGTCTAAGTCATGGTTATTATTTACTAAGTCGGTACTCCTGTTGTCAAACTGTTGTGCTTCTTCGCTGTCGCAGTCTCCAACCTCTTGCCAGTTTTCTTTTTCATTAATTTCACTCTGCTGATTCTGAAAACGGAATGTTGAATGTTAATTAATGTCAGGTTATTTAAGGTGTTAAAAATTTTACAAATATTTTAAATACGAAAATATCCATTAGGTGTACTGTACTTGTACTGTACGACTGTACCTCGCAATAGTCTCGTGGTGTTTGAGAAACAATTTTCCTTTCGGAGGTTGGACGACAAACAATATTATTGTTAGGTTCATTCGTGTAGCAAGGTGATGGAGTTCCTCCTAAAGCAGTGTCACATTTTCGAAGCCAAGTCAGGTCTGAGGCACTTCCGTGGGTATCGGCGTTAGCCCTTCTATCCAAACCGCTTCCGTCATCTGTCTTCATTGTGAACGGTGTAAATGACTTTGGAAGGCTTGCCATCTTTTTCCGCTCATATGGTTCCAAACCTAAAGGGAGTTAAAAAAATTGATTCACCTTACTTGCACCTCAAATTACAGCCAAAGCCTACTTTAATTAAGGTTTACGTTTAATTCAAAATATTCCACCCAACCCAGTCTTAACAGTAAAGGGATCTTTTATCTTTTCATTTACCACTACCCCATTATATTATGATGGACGGGAGCCCCGACCATTCGCATAAAGTATCTCTTTTGTACTTAATAACAATTTAGGAGGACAGCCAGATTTTATAAACAAATAAAAATATAAACCTTTTGGAATTGTTGGAATGCCCAGTCAAATATCGACTCATTTTCATTGCAGATGACGATTATCTCATCAGAAGTACAGAGACAATAAAAGTTGGACAAAACACTAATTAAGTTCTAAAAACTGGAGTACAAATTTTGAAAACTTTGCAAGACTTTTAAATTTGTTAAACCTAACAATATAGAAAACATGCAAATCCAATTAACAAATTGTATCGATTTTGTTCAGTACACTGAAAAGGGATGCACAGTTGAAAAATTTGAATAGAAAACGCCAAATTTCGAAACATGGAAGAGAACAAAATTATTCAATTTGGGTCTACAAGAATTTCAGGTAAGGGACTAACGAATTTATGGATTGACTTACCAAGGTGAGGCTGTTTGAACAGGGACCATTCTTCTTCAGTTAGAAAGAAACCTATCGGGAGTGGATTTCCTTCGTTTTCAAATGCGAAGTTTAAATTCTGTCCAACGATTACGGCTTCCCCTTCAAGATTTAGCTCCGAAAACGTTCGCCCTTTCCCTTCCAAATAGTTACTTTTTGGATTGATGATGGTGATAGGTTCGGATGACCGCTGCGGCTGAAAAAACTTATCTCCCACCTTGGGTTCCGCAAAAAGCTCCCCACAGGGTTCCACTCTCATCCTTTCATGCCGGGGTAACACGTTTGCTTTAAAAGATATTTGCTGTATTTTTCAGTACGTTTTAAAGTTTTCACAATAACGAATCCAGAAGGTCAGATAGGTTGCGTATGCGTTGGGTTTTTAAGTAAAGTAATGGAAAATAGGAAGGTTACAAAAAAGTTGCGTTTAAAGTTGGGTAAAATATATTACTGGGTGTTTGATCTTGGTATAGATGGTACTTCTAAATAGTCAGTTATTCGTTAGCAGTTGATTTAGGTGGTAGTTGGATTTTCAAGCGCTTCAAATTTTTACAAAAACTTGGTGGCGTAAGGGGGTTAACCAGGGGCATTATTAGTTTCATTTACTAGCAAGACAGTAAAACTGGTCGCAAAGTGTAGCTTGCTTGAAACAGTATTAAAATCCAATGGTGACTGACAGTTGACAGAAGATGAATAGAGGAAGCCGTTCTAATGCCGACGGTCAAGGGCCAGGAGAACAGGAGAAGTATGGAAAGATAGATTGCAGGTATATTTATACTAAATATATTTCTACGGGTGGATGAGTTTCCTTCTACTATTCCAGGACCAAGAATTGATGTTACAGTTATTGCTCATTTACATCTGAAACGTCTTCTCTTCTGAACAAAGATTATTTAGTTGAAGATGGTTGAAAGGCAACACATTGATCCTGATTAAAAGAAACCCGACGACTGTAGTAAAGTAGTACGTACGTACGTAGTAAGTAATATTATCGTCGTTTCAGTTTATAGAGTTGAAGTAATAATGTTATCTTAAATTAACTTGTTTGTTGTTTCCTTTGCAGCCTAAAAGCATAATCACAAAAAATATTAGCTTACTTAACAAAGGCTCCTACTTATGAAAAAAACCTAATAGTAATATAGTAATATTAAATAATTAAATTCTTTCTTTATACCTTCAATCACAGTCACAGCATTATCCAAGTCATTTATTCTTCTTTCGCGTTTCTTCCATTCGATCACTCCCTATTGCTTAAAATACCTATGACCTGAACTTCGTTTAATATTTTAATCAAACTGCTAGATACAAGTTTACTACCTACTTGAGACAAACTGTTTCTGCTGCAATTTCGTTCGTTAAACCTAAGGCTAACTAACTAGTTAGAATTACTGTTAAGTTAAGATATATCTTAAACTTTCGCCTTTGGTAAGAATCTTTAATCAACTTGGGTCAAAGTAAACTACTAGTCGCAACAAAGGAATAAATAAGATCTGATGACAATTAGTAAGTGCTTACCTATCAATCTATGTAGCAGTTACAGTAATTTTTTTTGCGTCCTTCAATAATGGGACTACCAAAAAAGACAAATTCTCTAACACTCAAACTAAACAGAACACATTCAAAATGTTGAATCATAAACGGACCAAACAAATACAGGTTAGGGATTCAATTACTGTCGTAAATAATTAAATATTGCTCGTTTTGATTCTGCTCCCCGAAGTAGTCGTAACCTGGTTGTATTTCCTTTCCAGATAAGCAAAAACTTTGAAAGGGAGGAGGGTCCGCAGTGAAAAATAAGTTGTTAAGGACGTCAATTAAGCCCTTTTTCGAAATAAAGTGACAACGGGCCATGAAATGACAACTGCAGAATGCAGACTTTCAATTCTACGACTCTCAACTTAAATTTTTATAAACCTTTTCACCTATTTACGTATTTTTTTCGTTTCTGAACTTAAGTTATATCTAACTGCAATAGTATACGCCTCTACCTACCTAGTTTCTCTTAAGTTAAAATATTATCCTATCGTTCCTTCTACTATTAAGTTTTTGATCAATTTTGAATCCTTATCGTTTCTTTACTTTTTGATTTCTTCGTCATTCGTTGACTTGGATTAACTGATAATAAACAAGATGCAGTCGTCCTTGGGTTTGATTGAACCTTAGAGTTAATAGTCGATGCTTAATGCTGTTGCAATATCTGATATTATTTAAGTAGTTGGTAGGTTGCAGTTGTTGTTCTTCTTCTTGTACGTAGTAGTCTTCCAAGTGTTGTATAAAAACAATTTGCTTTTGTTATTATTGTTTTTGTTTTGTTTTCAGCAATTATACTTGCAACTTGCAAGGGACAACAACGGGATAGAAGATGGTGATCATTCCGCTGTCAGATTTTAATTGTTGTTCCTAGTTTCCTTGCTGCGGGATGACGAGCGGGTTCTTTCTTCGGACGACAACCTCGACCAGATGAAGAAAGAATAGACCGCGACGTACATCCGAAGTTATCCAAGTCTACAAAAAGTACATCAGTCAAAACAAAACACATTACACATCCAACATCAAACATGAACAATAGCAAATAGACAATAAATATCAATTGTAAATCCTTTTCCTCAATCAAGTATGAAATAAAGAAGTGATTGATAATAAAGTTAATTTGTTACTTACGTAATATAATTTACGAAAAGTTAGCGTTAGGTAAGGAGGAGGAGGAAGGTGAATGGAGTCCCATGGAGAAATAGGTAGTGGTAAGAAGGGGTGTCCACCGTTCTGGCCACCACTCTTCTACTTCTACAAACTATCCTGTCCACTTAAAAACACGAACACAAGGTCAAAGGTCACTCTCTATTTATCATATGGTGTTTTTTACACTTTTTAAAATTAATTTTTGAAAATAATATTACCTGTAAAAGAGAGTTCGACTCAAGTGCAGTGTTTAAGGCAGGAAGGGAGGCTTGTTTCTACACATTACTACTATAATGCAATGTAATAGTGATAGTGGTAGTAGTTCTGGTTGTCCGCCATACAGTACACAGTACTGACTCTGTGTTCACGTTTTACATGAGTGAGTTGACTACAGCAGGACTAGTAGGAGGAGTCAAAATCAGTATCACCACACATCCACCACCGAGTTGCATATAGCAGTCTTTGTGTGATAGTTTACCACCACTACCACTGACGTATTACTCTATGTAAAAATGTAATATCATAGACTGTGTGCTGCGCTGCTGTGCTATGCTGTAGGGGATTTTACGTGAGAAAGAACGCAACGTAAAGATAAGCAAGCGCTGCTGCGCTACGAAGAGATTCAGAGAATGAATAGGCAAAATATTACATTGAGGAAGGAAGGAAGGACGATTTGTTTGTGTATTATTGTGTTGCCTCTGGTTGTTCAAGTGTGTATGTGTATATGTATAGTATAGCTATATCAGTATTGTAGAATATGCCATGGAGGGAGAGGACTATGACCACTCTAGAAATCATATTATCATGGCTGAACTGAAGGTCTATGCTATTAATTAGAGGAATTAGGGTAATTCTACCCAGGGGTTTTTTTATCGGGTTTCTATTTGCTATTAATTCTCTCTGGTGCTTCGAAACTGGACTCTTATTAGTAGAATCATCATTTTTAAAATAACTACCTATTTAATAATAATCTGTAATGTAAATTTATGTAATTTGTAATTACAAAATTACAATTAATTATTAATTTCTCAATAAAATGCTTAAATCCGTTATCCGTGATCCGATTAGGACCACGGGACCACCGGACCACGACACCTAAGACCCAATAGTCAAATATGCGTTATTCTTGTATGTTCACTTTATCTAAACTCTAAACTATAAAAAGGTAAAGGAGAATTCTACGACGATTTGGAGGAAACCCGAAAAAACTCTGTTTGTGCGCGTGCGCGGTGCCAGTGCCCGGATCGGTCGGGGTTTTTTAAAAGGAAAAACCCGAATTGGTTGCACCCTGGCAAATGACGGTAGAAGTATTTGAAGTATACTTCATTTCAGATACGAATTCGAGAGTGCGGAAGAGAGACCATAGAGTATTGGGTAAATCCCCACCCACTACAATGTATTTCTTGTCTCATATTCTCAAGGTTTACTCCTAGATGACCCTGTAGGAAAATAGCGGGAAGATTTTTGCAACATTTTTTACTCTTCATTCATGCTTCTTGCGTGCAATGATGAACACGGTTTTTCTATCTTTACAAAAGTCATACATTGCATGCGTGTTTACTTTACATACACCGCTTGAGTGAAAGTGTGAACTTTGTATTGTATATGTATAAACGAAAAACTTGTAAACTAAATTACGATTTCGGGCTAAAAACTCCGAATTTAATATTTTCCTAGTTGCTTTCAGATATTTCAATTAATACAATTTAATAGACGCTTCCATCAGATTTGTAAATAAACGAAGAAGAAAGTCATGGCATTCAGAACACATTTAGACGATTTATGGGAGCATCAGATAAGATCTGATGGAAGAGCACCGCATGAGTTGCGGAATATTTCTTGTGAAATGAGCGTTTTCCGAGAAACCAGAGCAAGTGGAAGTGCATCTTTTAGTATTGGGAATACTAAAGTTGTTGCAGCTGTTTATGGTCCACATGAGGTAAGCTAGAATTAGCGATTTCAGATTTAGATGACCTAAGTACAAAGTACAATCACAGTCAGTACTTCAGTACACAGTTACACAGTACTAGTACAAGTGCAAACAAAGATCAGGTATCAAAGGTTGCGGAACAGATAAAGGGACAACATTTTCTGAACTAACATATGTATGTCTTTTTAGGTGCGTTCATCCCAAAGGAAAACTCACAATGCGGATAAAATCAACATCAACTGTGAATACAGCTCAGCATGCTTCAGCTCGAACGAGAGGAAGATATCAACAAAATCGGATAGGAAGTCAATGGAAATGTCACTAAATCTGAAAGAGTTACTCGAGAATATCATTGTCACAGATGCCATGACTGCTGGGACTGTTTTAGACGTTTATATCGAACTTATACAAGATGACGGGGGGAGCTGTTCCGCTTGCATAAATGCTTTGACGTTGGCATTAGCTGATGCCAGAATACCTATTAGAGACTACGTGGTATCGTGTACAGCAACAATTACACATTCTGTCCCAATGATCGATATAAATTCTCAAGAAAGAGGAAATAGTCCAGAGTTGACTATTGCTATTTTGGCTAAAAATAATCAAATTATTGTTCTAGAGCAATCTCATTTGCTACCTAGCATGTATTTGAAGGATGTTATAGAAGAAGGGGTCAAGGGGTGTCAACTTGTTTATAAGTTTGTGGAAGAAGCAGTTAGACACCAGTCGTCAGTTATTGATCAAGCTCTAAAGAGTATTTAAGAGAAATGACTGATTAGAGAAGAAAGGTAGAGTATAACTGAACCATATGTGATTGTTGAATTTTCTTAGCAATCGCTTTTATTATTTGTTACGTTTTTACGTTGTGTTGTTGCTACTTTAAGTTGGCAACATTATTTATAAATTGTAAAGACCTTGAAAATAAAAATTGTTACTTGTTATTTACAACAGATATTTATAAAGTCGTATAAGATGCATCTAATCTAGGCATTTTTTTATTTTTAGTAAAATCTTAAAAGATACTTGAGAAACAACATAGCACTTTTTGATATGTATAGATTTGTATAGCTCCAGTTCGTAAAATGTACTAAAAATTAGACTCGTTTCATTTACGAGTTTGTTTGACTATTGAAGCGTTCAATTAGTCCGATTAATATAACGCCAAATAGAATAGTAAGTTAGCAAGTTTTGGGTTGTTTCTAACGTCATGGGTTTTTCATTTAGAAGTCGAGCTCTACTAATCAATATTTTAGTCTACTCTTACTCTAACAATACTTTGCATTATTATTTATATCAATTATTGTTATTAATTGTTATAGATGCTTCTGCACATATGTTCCAGTATATGTTATTCTTCAGTTTCAATTTACACGCACCCTTGGTTTTTTGCTTCCAATTGTTTAATTCGAGTAAGAACGTCTTCAATAAATGGCCTTTCTTTGGGGTCCACTACAAGAATGTAACGGATTAGCTCGTGCATATCCTGAAAATTAAGAAAACATTATTCAACACAATCTTTCTAAAAATGCTTCTTCTTCTTGATCTTTATTATTAGACGGTTTGGGATTTCGAATTTCTAATAAACTTTTTCCGTAATTCCGTAACTGTCACGATCTCTTGTCTCGAACATGTGAATTAAGTATGTCTTAAAAAGATGAAAGATGATCGATTGACGAGAGTTATAAAAGACAGGGTAGACAGGGTTACGGAACATTTGAAGTTTCTACCTTTTTCCTACCCCATACTATTCTACAGCCTACACAATATATTTTTGCAGTACGATTAACATACATCTGAATATGGAGAATCCGGTGGTATATCGATTCTCCCACTGACCACCGCCAAAGGAACAGAATCATGTCGCTCATAAACAATGTCAAACGGGGATTTGAAAAAGCACAGGGCAAATAAGATGCATCCTAAGGACTGGAATTAATCATAACATTATCACATCATAAACAGCCATTATTCCAATGTTCAAAATATTTTATACGTGTAGCGTAGATTTTAAATTCTAACCCATATATCAGTTCTCTCATCAATTTTGATTTGTGAAGGAATGTTAAAGAGTTCGGGGGCTCGATAGGGCATCGATGACCTCTCAGCGGCTAGCTCTTCTAGTCTCTTGGCTTCGTGGTGTTCTTTAATTTCCACTCTGGCTCTTGCCACTGACCCTGCTCAATAATAAATGTATAAAATTGAATTTACATTATTTTAACACGCATATTTTGAATGCACTGGCAGTCAACCATTTAAAAACCGACCTAAGTCCATGATTACAGGATTGAAGTTTTCATCCATAAGCACATTTGCAGTTTTTAAATCTCTGTGAGCAAGAGGGTCGGGTTGTACGGAATGAAACGCAGCTGTAGCTTCGCAAATACAGTGAAACATTCTTAAGACTTCCTTTTCGCTGAAGTATGCCCTCCGTGTTTCCCTACGGCTAAGTTCTCCTGCCAGCGTTCCTCGCTTGTAAAATAATTTGGTAATTAAAATACAACATTTACCTTACATACTACAAGCTTAAAAATCTAAATGCTAATTTAGAGTCTAAATATTAAATATAGATTTTTCCTAATTTTAAATTTATTTTATGAATTATTATGATTCAATACTTACATGATGGTATGGGAGTAAGATAAGCAGCTCACTATTGAGATCTTCCAGCGGGTCAATTTTTGCTTTGAGATCATAATCAATCATTTCCAGAACACCAGGGTGTTGAACACTTTTGTGACTTTCAACCTCAAGCATTGCGATCCTTTGATCTTCAGGACTATGGCAAGTTATTCTCTTCAAAGCAAATGTCTCATGAGTTCGAGGGTCTTCAACAAGCTCCACGGTACTGAACCCACTAAAAATTGTTACAAGTTTAATTTCCATTAATGCGACCTTTACTAGCGGACTGGTTTCATTCAAAGGACCATTAAGTCAAGTACATTACACACCAAAATTTAATTTCACTCACCCTTCTCCCAACCGTTCTCGGACATAATACGCTTTTCCATTTAGCCTGACGCTTTCCTTAGAGCACAGACAACCCATTCTCATTATTATATTCAGCCCTAAACTATTCATTTTGTTCAACTTTGGAGCGCTTTAAGCTCACTCACTTTAGCTTACAAGTATATTATGCCACAAAAATTATCAAAAAAATAACAAATATTATTTTAAGTCAAATAGCTTTAATGATTAGATTATAGTGTTAATAATAAATATCTTGTTTGTTGTTGATTACATTTTTCATCGTAGTTATATTTGCATTGACAATATGTCAAGTTCATCTTTTGATCTATTGTAAATTTTTCGTCTTACGTATAATATATCTTTATCTTCTACATAGCTATAACTATTCACTGTGATTTTTAACTTAAGGACACTGTAAGGCATAAACTGGTCTTTAAAATGTTATAGTTTTGCAGAGATTTTTGTACTTTGTAGGCAAGTTGCAAATAATAATAGCAACTAACCAGCACCCAAAGTCCCGAAGAAAATATTGAGTATTCGACCTGCACTTCAACGCAAAAATCAATCCCCGTCACCTGAGTTTGTTTTGTACTATTACTATTAGAAATATATATACCTCTCTCCGTATACACAGAATTTCTATTACAATACAATCAAACTTCCCATTTCGTGCGTCCTTTTAGCTTGGCTAGTGGACCTAACAACTGATTATTGCAATCTTCTGCAATACTACATGCATTTTCGAATTAAGGATTAAAATTTAAATAAATCAATAATAACAATATTCCCACACCTATATGTCCGTATGCTCACACGCACTCGACTTAAATTATCACGAATTACAGGTAGATTTAATATAATTTGATTTGATACCTGATATAGGGAGAAAATCAGGAATGCATAAGTCTATGATGTACTTATCTTAAGTTAGGTTTACGTTTAACGTTTTGCTCTACGAAGAAAGCTTACTATCACTTCATGGACTTTACTTTGCATAATTATTAATTAGAAAGTTTTATCTTCAAGTTACTGAACAATTTTCTAAAGTATAAACATATTACCTACAATTACAATTGCTACTACATAAACTACTCGTAAGCATTAAAGTACTTTTTTGCAAATGCAACGTTTCGAATAAACAACTACGAATTGCCAATCGTTTCTTCATCTATGTAAAACAAAACATATATGAAACTTACATAGTGAGCGGTTTCAATTCAAAGTTTCAAAGCGTAAAATTTGTATTAGCATAGCAATAAAAACAAATAGTACTTTCACAATTTAAAGAAGTAAAAGTAAAAAATACTATACTCTATACTATTTACGACTTTGAATGAAACTTATTCAGAATACGAGACAATGACTACACATTTATAAGTTATTTACGTAAATAATTGTTACAATGCATTAATAAAGACACTAAAAGTACTAATCGTCTAATAAACAAACTAGTAATCGCATTACATTACATTCTAAGTTTTACATTCAGTAACTTGCGTCGAATCCGAAGTACCTATGTTGTTGATTCACTATATGTACATCACGAAACTATAGATGTAAAATTCGTTTTCAGTATGATAGCTGTTACAGAAGTTATAAAGAAAGCTCATTCGGTAAAGAATTCAGGTAACACAACTTGATATTGGAATAGATTCAGGATCTGAATGACCTGATTACTTTACTTGGTGGAGAGGTGGCTAAGCGTTGAAGTTTCTTTTGCACTATTTCTGGATCTCGACAGAATTCTGGAGGCTTGTTTACTGCTTGCAAGTGTTCAGCTTCTTAATGTATCTATCAGCCTCAGCCAATGTAACCTGGAGTTCTACAAAACTCTAAAAAAAATAATAAAAGTACATTTACTGCTATAAATTATAGTTCAAAGGTCAACAAGTATTACCGTATCACACCATTCCTTGTCATGGATGAGCAGGCTTTCAATCAATTCTTCAGGCCTATAACGTTCGTCCGGTGCCAGCTCTCCTAATAGAAAACTTATGTACCGTCGAATTGCCATATGCATTAGCCACTTGTGATGAATCAAACGATGTAAAATCCTTACGCAGGGTTGGCAAAACTGGCATACCATAATGTGCTATACGATTAGATAAAAAATCTTACAATTTGCTCCAATATTTAGTATTTAGCTTTAGCTCTATCAGGCAGTGACATTGCATAATACCTTTGGTTTTTCCGGGGTTAGATTGACATTTTTGAAGTCATAAGGATCATAGGGTTCCTTATCGAAATCAGCACGGAAGGTACCCGCTTGCTTCACAGATTCACATACTGAGCAGGTAGTTTTGTCTTTTACTCGCATTCTACTCATTTTTATTACAGGGTAAGTCTTAATGGAAAGCAAAGCGCTATTCTTATCAGAAACTTTTTGTTCGATTTTTTCTATACGGCTTGCCAATTTTTTACTGAAAAGGTTCCAATTATTTCTGCAATACTCTTCATCTTCACCTAAATCATACGTACATTAAAAATTATCATAATCACACCCAATATGACTTAAGAAAGTAGTCTATAGCCTACAAAATCGAAAAAAGTAAGTAGGTGGTTAAGTTTAAGTTGGCAAATTTAAAATTAAATCAAAATGTAAAATTCGATTTAGAGCCCCTTCTCCACAGTTCTCTTCTGTCTTCTCTTTAGTCTATGGTCTTCTGCATAACTCCAAAGCAAGCAAGGGTCAAACACATCTTTCATTAAATAAATTATTTGTTGTATAATAAAAATACAGCTTTACAACTACATTTTAAGCTTAAAATTTGAATATTTGAAAAAGCAAATCGTAAATCAATTGAGTTCACGCATAATTAGCTATATGACCCCTAATCATAGGAATAAAAAGTATTTTTAAATACACGAAGTCTTCCGGAAAAGTCCACAAGCAAGCCTTTACCAGCCCAAGGGGTTTTAAAGTTTTAATTACATCGAGTTTAATTGTGTACATACCCTTCATTGGCGAATCGTCGGGTACGACTTTTTTTATATAGCCACCATGTTTCATTAAGTCCCACATCATAGCTTGAAAAACAACCTTCATAGCGACAAACAACTCTACAGCTTCTGCGGTTCCAACATCCTTCTTAATTTGATACAAGCACCTAATGAGCCAACAAAGTTTTGATACTAATTTAAAATAATAATAGTAAAAAAATGTACAAAACAATAACATATGAGCAGTACACACTTACGGTAAAATTCTTTCTACTTTTAAATATTGCACTATGTCAGTAAATTGAGTCTCAATAACTTTCCTGGTGTAGACAGGATAAAATTTGGAATACAGCTGGTTGTTTCTTGTTAATTTAATAAACTGAAAAAATGTTCAAAATCATTTGCAACCTTTATCTACGCTCGTTCATAAATAAAATAAACTACGTTGACCGCATTTACCGTGTCAGTAGAGCAGTGAAACTTTCGACCATTAAGATTTACAGGCTCAAACTTTTGAGCCAGCATCTCTGGTTCTTGTTCCTTAGAAATTATTCTCCACAAGATTACTTCTTCAGGTGATTTGCTTAAGATGTGGTCTTGCGACTTGATCAAAAACGACCCATTCTAATATATAAAATAGTATATGATTACAATTACAAGTCTAGCAACAAAGATTATTCAAAGTCTTCACAAATGACAATGACAAAAGAACAATTTAACATCTTATCGAGAATTCGATTAGCATAGCATCTTACCGAGTACAATAGCTTTTTTTCTTCGTCAGTAGGATTCCAACTTCTCTTTGTTACAACTCTTTTCCTTCGAGGCTGGCCAGGATGGTCACGACTTTCATTCACGGCAGTGGTAGCAGGTTCAGGTTCGTGTTTAGTAAGTTCGGGGCGATTTTCTTCAGGATTTTGCTCCTTAAAATTGACGTGCAAACGTTCCAAAGCGATGGATGACGCTTCAACTACTGATTCCAATAACCTAGAAGTTGGAGCTTTTGACCCCACAAATTTTATGTAGTCCTTTAAGAGTAATTTCCGAATCCGAGCCATTTTTCGTCTACGTCCCATTTTTGTTAAAAAAGGATTTGTGTTGTGTCTACGAATCCACAGTAGAATGTCAAATAAGTCTAATCAAATACATAATATGATAGGTAATGCATAATGGATCATCATTTTAATTAAATAAATGCATTCATTAATTTGTATTAAAAAGTGACAAAAGAATGAACATACATTCATCAACTTTCTTCGACTTCTTTTTTGTTATTTTTTAGCAAAGTTACATTACACATTAACACCGTAAAATTATCTCCAAATTATGATGTTATTATGCTATGATATGGTCTTATCTTCTTACCTTGAAGGTCTTTCTGTCAAAACACAAAATTTGAATATAGTTAAAAATTAATTTGAAATACAAAATATGAAATGTTCTACAAAAAACCGAATGTCCGTTTTATAATCGAGTTCAATACGCTAAACAAACAAACAGACGGTGGTAAGCATAACGGCAGACAAAGATAATCCCCACTGCGTAATGGCTGGTGTGTAGGCGTCTAGCGCATAAGCGTCTTGCATATTATCCATATTTATTCGTATAGTGCGCAGCGCAAGGAATTGTATTGTGTGATTATGCTAGCAAGCAGCGCAGCAGTTATTGGTACACAAAATTCATCTCATGCTTCGAAAGAGAAAGTATCACACTGAAGGATTCACACCTTTCTCAATTTACACAAAGAAATGACTTTCACCGTCAGCTTGCTAGCAAAAGTAAAAGTCTACCATTAAAAAACAAGTTATCAAACTACATAACAGCTTAATTTTGTAAACTGCAAATTAATATGCTAATCCTTATTATTTAAATTCGACTTATTTATCAATTATCTTATCATAGAGATGGTCAGATTGGTGAGTGAGTTCAGTTCATATTATCATTCTTTAATAATTCTTTATCATTATTTAGCAATGGCTTTTACATTGATCGCGTAGCCCTATCCTTCTTTATCTGTTTCAGCAGACCGGAAACTGGTAACCCGTCATAGTATTTTGGCTTCTCTTTTATATGCCCCTTTAGCGTTTTAGAAATCAGCTCGTTGCCAAATAAATCGTCGATTTTCTTAGGTTGCCAGTACTATAAAGAAACAAACAGTTGTTGCTCAGCCCTCAAAATTTTGAAGATGACCCGAATTACCAAGAAACATGCTCTGACATTGCCCTATAGGCTTTTTTCTAATCAATACCAAATTAATTAATTGTCATTCAATATTTCTTCATGGTTTTAAGCTTACATAATCATGGTACAATATGTACGACACAAAATGAAGGTGGTGGATACATTCTTTCTTCAAAATATAATCCTTTAACATTGAAACTTGCTCCTTGAACTCATTTTCATTCATATCCAATTCCTAATATTTGAATTTTATCAAATTAAAAAATTCTAATAAAAAATCTATCCATCTTTATATATAATTTCAAAAATTTACCACTCGCTTTCCAACAAAAAACAACATGTCGTCTAGCGAAAAGCGATCTCGCTTGTCTTCGACAATCAATTCAGCTTGGAACTATTTTTTTAAAAGTAAAAAGTTTAATAATTTTGAAGATGACCCGAATTACCAAGAACCCTGCTCTGACTCTGCCCTATAGGCTTTTTTCTAATCAATACCAAATTAATTAATTGTATTTGTATACAAAATGTTTTATACTTGATGATTATTGTCCCGATCTCTTTTTAAAGAATAGTCATTCCTGTTGTGCGGGGTCTGAGGGCGTTGGACTGGACTTGAGGCTTCAAATTCTGTGGACATTATTTTATTTTGAAGTCAGAGCATCATGGAAGGCGTTGTCATATGGGATGGAACTCAAGTTACTTTTGGACTTAAACGACATTTCAATGTATAATCAATTTATCCATATCTCAAACATACCAGTTCTGTTAGTCTGCCTAACGTTTAAAAAAGGATTCCCTTGTCCGATTTGGGGGCCACGCATTGCCTGTTCATTCTGATTACTTTGAGAAACGTCATTTCTGTAACCTTGCGAGTTAATTGGAGCCCTGTGGTGCGGGGTCGGAGGGCGTTGGACTGGACTTGAGGCTTCAAATTCTGTGGACATTATTTTATTTTGAAGTCAGAGCATCATGGAAGGCGTTGTCATATGGGATGGAACTCAAGTTACTTTTGGACTTAAACGACATTTCAATGTATAATCAATTTATCCATATCTCAAACATACCAGTTCTGTTAGTCTGCCTAACGTTTAAAAAAGGATTCCCTTGTCCGATTTGGGGGCCACGCATTGCCTGTTCATTCTGAATACTTCGAGAATCGGTACTTTTTCCCAGTAGCTTTCCATATTCTTGATTGGAGGTACCTTCCTGATGCCAAAAATTGTATGGCATTATTACAAATTACAAATTACAAATTATTAATTTTGTTAGAAAATTTTGTAGTTGGTTTTTATTTGAATATAGAGTATGGATATGGACAAACAATTTTAGTTTTTTGAGTACGAGTTTTTTTTGTCTATGGGCCGATTCCACGCTTCGTAACTAAGGAAAATTCCTTGAAGAATTCTTGAAAAAAATTTTGCAATGGCGGAC
>JAQGAA010000815.1:0-18964 GCA_034696425.1 Isotoma viridis | reverse complement strand
TATTTTACAACTACAAGCATTACGTATTACTACTTTTCCCTCTGGACTTAATAATGTGAGCCATTTACGAATTGACTTTTTTGTTCCGTAGCGTCAAGAAGGTAACAAAAAGGAGCCATTTGATGTTCATTCTTTTATTGTTATTTTTATTTGGTTTCCGAATGGGCTTTGCTTCTGATGTTCTTTTTACTACGTTCAAAGGTTGCATTCTTTTTTATTGTGAATAACCCCAAGGGGTGAAAAGAATGAAGATCAAGGTATTGCAGGTACCGTAGGAGGGAGAAAGGCATGTATGATATGTCTTGAGGCATATTCTTACGTATTGTACTTACTGACTAGCCTGACGAGATTCTATTAACTTCGTTACATCTTTCTCTTCTTATAATACACTAGACAAAACACAACTTTATTAACTCTTGACTCTTTTTCTACGGATTTTAAATGAACTTCTGGAACAAGAAGAGAACCTGGTAATTAAGATTGGAAAGTTTTTTGTTCACTTTTCTTTGCTCTTTGTTAATAATAATAGGTACTTTGATAAGAGATGTTTTCATATGTTATATATGTGTTATGGATGTTAATAATGTAGGACTTCTAGGAAGTATAAATCAATAGGCTGTTCCATACAAACAACAATTCTTGAGTCTTTTCTTATTTCTATAGAGGTGGGAGTACATTGCGAAAAATTTCATTTCATTTCATTAGAAAACTTCGTCTTACCTCTTGAAAATTAGTAGTACCTTAGAGAAACTTTAATATTTTTTATTTACTATTAGCCAAGAATTTTTCAAAATAAGCAGGAAGATCGTTAAAACCAAGATTAGACATTTGTAGGATTTACCTGTAACCATGTGTAGTAGATACGAATGTGTTTTTAATGAACCGCGTGCAATGTTCAATGGCGTATAGAAAAATTAAAATAAATAGTACATTTTTTACCACGACACTGTCGCTAAGCTAAGCTGAGTGTACTTGGTGATTGTGGGTGCTAGATTTTGTTTTGTCAATATCATTCCAAAACTGTTTCTAATAATAAGTTGTAGAACCTTGGAAAAGTATTAATGCGACTCAAAAATGAAATATTATTATAATGTAACAAGGGAAAGTATTTTAGAAATGTTTAATTGGTAGTTTTATTATTGGTGGGGCTGTGAGGGTGGATTACGGAGAAAATAAAGCTGGATGTAATAACCAATGGCTATGTTAGGCTTAAATAAATGGGAGTAGGTTTCTTGTACGGATGGAAGTACAGATAGTTTCTTATCCAAGTTGTAATAAAAATAAGCTTTAGAATCGTAGGTTTAATGGGCAAGAACTTTTAAAAGTGTCTTCTTATACTTTTATACTTAAATCAAAATATAAAACCTGTTTTTAATGCTTTAAAAAAAGAAAGAATACCTGAAGGGTTTTGATGATTTAAATAAGCTCTTGTCATTCTTTAATGTAAACTTTCATATTTTTTATTATCGTACTTTATGAAAGTACTTAACTTACGTGTTGTTCAATTCCAGGTACCTGGCAGTTTGTCACCCGATAAGTGCACCAGCATGGAGAACTCCACTTATCGCAAAAGCAGTGGCCCTGACAGCTTGGACACTCTCAGCTTTGCTTATGGTTCCCATCTTTATGTATGCCAATACCCTCGAAATCGACAACAAAGTAAGTTTTCTTATGTAATAAGTTCATAGTAAGTACTCATGACATGACAGTAGAGTTCAGTATCTACTTTTTGTTGGTACCAGCATGAAATTCATTTTTATCTAGACTTCTTGATAGAAAACCAATATCCGTTTATGAAATTTTACTCCATTTGCATCTCTTTATGGAGAAAGTTAACTTTGACTAGGTAACGACATGGTTGTGACCTACCTCCCTGTACATAGAGTGAATATGTTAACAGTTATTGCAGGCCAACAGGAAACTCGGTCAGACTGTCTAGTTGCATTTAGGCCGAACTTTTTGTATTTTTTCATGCAAACTACTAACCTTTAACGTTACTATAATTTCTGGTTGGTTGGTGATACTACTACCATACCAACCTCTCTTTATTTCATTTTGACTTTTTAAAGGGAAGCAGTAATAGTAGTGGGTAGCTAGTTGAATCAACAATCACCTAGGTGTAAGCAGATTGTGCTAGTGTATGGACTGAATATTATCCCCTTTATGGCATCTGGAGGCTCTGAAGCAGTATTTTCTAACTTTGTTTGTAATCTTGTGTAAGATTCTTAAAGATGGTTTTGGTTGAAACTAAAGAAAAATACATGATATTCTTCAATAAAATTTCTCCCAATTACAAAAAATGCTTATGTCTACTTAACAAAATAGCAACAACAAGAAAAGGAAAGCACTGGTTTTTATTACAAAGAGCTAACACCAACTTATGACCTAAAAATGTGTATTTAAGGCCAAAGCGGTGGCACTTACAGAGTTCCATTAGGGGCTAAGTAGCTTACGTTGATCTCTGACAACCAGAATTTCACCCCAAATACTGCTCTTTGTGTAAGTGTAAATAAGAATTAACATCCACAACTCCGATCCACACACACCACTTATCTAAGAGTCACATCATGTGTGTTTATTTTACTTAGTGTGATGAAATTTTTAATCAGGGTTTAAAAGGAAAAAGGTTTTGAAAACGTGAGCTGTAACTTAATATCATCCCCTTGAATGATTTGACTTTTAATGTGAAAGTATGCATACAAGGATTTTATTTCTATCACGTCACTCACATTTAAGCGGAGGATGAAAATCTCGGATGAAATTGTAGTCATATATTAAGGTTTCTTTAAATAGAATGATGATCTTTGCATTTATCTTTGCTAGTCTTTTTAGTAAACTACATTCCATTAGCTAAAGTTTACAAAATCTAATTATTATTCAGGATGCAAACTGTCAGTGTGCAGTTAACTTCCTTAGTTTAATTCAACAGCAAGGTTCAATTTGCAAAATATTGTCTTGGAAGGAAATTTCCCTTATTTGAGATTGGATGTGGCCAGTGAGATGTGCAAAGCCCATTAAGTTAGTATGCACCAACTGAATTATCAATTAGAAACCGTCTAGCTGAATACACTGCAACATTAAAGATTTACTTCCATGGCCAAGTTGACAGGCATATGCTTATACATTATAGAATTAAGGAAAGTCGTTGTAAACAAATTCAGTCCCATGAAATGCACAATGCGAAGAAGCTTTCTATTAAGTAGTATTTTTGAGTATATCAAAACGTCTGAGAAACTCGAGTGCAACGGAGTGAAAGTAAATGTCAGAGAATGAGGCTTAACTGAGCAAGCAATACTCATGGGGAAAGTTAATCCCGCTTTGTAAACGATAGGGCAATCTACCTTTGTATTAGGGCTAGACTACTAAATGTTTTTTCTTATTAGGATTAAGCTACGCAAAGAGATAGAGAATTATTTCACAGAAACGAACAGACAGACGATGTATAGCATGTAATAGTAGTATAGTAGCCTTTAGTATGACGCGACCACACTTTGGTTCAAATTTAGTAAATTAATTTAGCTGAAAATGTCAAGTCCGCGTCCCACTACGGTTTTCAGCTTTCATCAAGAATGAATGTTACAGCAGGTGTGGTGGGTGTAATGGTATACGATGGATGATGTAAGATTTCTCTTTTCTCATTACTTCATACCGTACTACTAAAAATACTTAATACCTGTATCACACCCTGTGATGTTTCGACAATAAAACTGAAAGTGAAAGCTCTGGTGAAAGTAGATTGGATATGTGTCTCATACCGTTTTACTAAGAGTTGAACACGCTTTTATTAACCATAAAGCATAAGCTAACAAATAAGCTTGTGTTTTGAAAGTTTTTACGATCCTCATGTACTTTCTTCCTTTGATCTTTAATGACTATAGATAAACTGCAACATATTCTGGCCAGAGTCTGGATGGATGAGTGGAGAAATGATTTTCATTATCTACTCCTTTGGTCTTGGATTTGCTGTCCCTTTGGTCCTCATTTTGGTATTTTATGTGTTGGTCATCCGGCGATTGAGAACAGTCGGTCCGAAGCGAAAGATCCAAGGGAATGGGACAAAAGGCGTTCCAGGTCAAAAGGATAGTCAGCAATTTCAGCAACAAACAACCAGAACTAAAGAACGCAAGAAATCACATAGGAAAGTTACCAAGTTGGTCTTGACCGTAATCACTGTCTACTTCCTATGTTGGGCACCGTGAGTTCTTTTACATTAATATATTACGTTCTACTACATTTTATGCATTGTGAGTTGGTTTCAAACTAAATAATTTTATATCTCTTTTGCAGGTATTGGGCTACTCAGGTAAGATTACGATAATACTGCCAGACAAAAGCAATCAAATCAAATTGATCGCTTGTCTCTCTACAGCTTTGTCCTATTACTCTTCAATGTTCAACCCTTGATTGCCTTACTGCTTGTATTCAGTCAGAACAGATCACTCAATCAGTATTCTGCTCATGTCTTCTATCTACAAATAGTAGTCAAAGTGACACTGACGAAGTATTATTATTTGCATTGCTTTGTGTGATTTTATGTTATGTTACAAACTATATCTTTCAGCATGTCGGGTCAAATAGAATTGGACATAATTTTGGACATTTCTATGTCGTATCGTTGCAGATGGCACTTATTTTCATGCCTCATGATTCCAGTCATTCCGGAACTGTATTGATCGTTTTTCTCCTTGCGGGATGTCTCTCTTATTCTAACTCGACGATGAATCCCATTCTTTATGCGTTTCTCTCGGATAATTTCAAAAAGAGTTTCAAAAAGGCTTGCTCCTGTGCGTCTCGAAAGGTAAACCATATAAACAAGTATATATACATGTACAGTTCTTTTGATGTAATAATAATGATGCGATAATAGAAGAAAATACCGTTTCGAACTAGCTCTCTAATATTTCCGCTTTACTTCCCTTTCTTAGAAAGATAATAAAAAGCTAGTAAGAGTAAGATAGACTAGAAAGTAGAAAAAAGTAATAAATGGCTGAGTTCTTAGAAAGCTTAATATCTTGTAGTTAAATTCAATATCACAAATCTGCAGCCTAAATGTGATTTCGAACGACTGTATTTTTAATGCTAGGAGATAAACGCAACATTAAATCAGGAGAATTCTGTATTTCCGAGGAAGAAGAACCATTCTCGCCAAAGGAAGTCAAGTGCTGCCCTTACATCGGCCACTTATGCTGGAACTGGGATTTCTGGAATGGAAAATACCACGATGAACACACGAAGTACTGTAGTCCCATCACCACATCTTCAGCTATCACCAATGTCAGGAAATCATGTCCCAGTGTCCAAACTCATTCCGGATATTGAAGAGTCGACTTCAGAAAATAATGCCATGAGTCCTATGATCATTAATGCTCCTGTCACTTCCACAACAACAGTTATGCTTACTTCTGGTCCCTCTGTCCATATCACTATTAATGACCATTGCATTTCTGATGAGAGCTGCTTTCGACCTCGGCCATCACCATCTGTCGCTTTTACAGATGTTCATGGTACAAGCGTTGGCTCAATCAATGAGACATTCGTACAAGATAATGGTGTTGTCGTAACCGCACTTTAAACATTATAACTTTTCCTTAAGTATTTTTACCTACTTTTTATATTTTTATTCCTTTTAAAACAATTATTTTCATTAGTGATTTATTTTGTTAAAGAAATCTATATTAAATTATGCATCTCTCTTATGTAGTATTATTAAGCTAAAAATTATTATAAAAAATACTCTACCATATTGGGACTAAATGAAATACCTTAAACTCTCCCCCACCATTGCATTGCTACATTCATTGTCAACCTTATCGTATAAATAACAATATAGTACTTTAGTGTAAAATAAAGTAACGTTAGGTTAGAAAATGTTGTAAACAATCTAACAATATTGACACTCGAGAGAGTGGATTTATATCCCAAAAGCAAATAGAGTAAATGCTGAATGAGCCTAGTAGGCACGGAATCCAATGTCATTTAATGTTTGCTAAAATAAGTGCGTTGTTCTGTGTGAAATGTACTTCTCATTATATTATTCGTTTATAGAAAATCTAGTTCTAGGTTAGCGTAAAATATTATATTGTGAAATAATAAAAGATGTACGTGTAAACTGTATTGTATAGTAGGTTTAGTCGTCTTATAAGATATCTATTAATCGTAAGTTATATTTAAATGTTTATGATAATGAGATTAATGTAAACTTGTATTCTTGGGTTTTGTATAATTAATAATTGTAAATACGCAAAATTAACAGTATTTATTAACTCGAGAGAATAAACGGTAAGCAATTAAATTTTAATGAAATACAGTAGAAACAGCAGATAGGTTTAATAAAATTGAAACGTGAAAGTGAGATGAGGATGAAGAATAATGTGTCAGGTTTTCCCGTTTTTTGGTATCAATATCCCTCGGCTGTAATTTGGATGAAAGCGTCTGCAAGGAATGTAAAAACATTTACAATTGTTAAACCATCAATATATGCTACATAATTGTAAATTACTATAAATCTATGTACAGAAACTACGATGTAAAAATATACTAAAGTATATATGCATTAATATCATAAAAAATGGGTATAGAAAGTGAAGCTAATGTAATTTATTTTCTATACTGATATAACTCATATAAATCATTTAAAATTACTTTACCTTCGAAAATTTCAGACAAACCATTCCAATAATTGGAATAGCTATTCTATTCTGTATTTAATTAAATGGTGCTAAGAACTTAAGATAGTTCTAATAATGGTAGTGATTATAGTCAGTATAGTCAGTCACAGTGCTAATAGTTTAAGTAAATGTTTAATTAAAATAATAAAAAATAATTCTGGTTCTATTGTAAAAAAACGAATATAAAACACTTTAAAAACAACAACGGTGACCTGCTGAATCGAAGTGATGAGACTTAAACAAGGTTAAATATGTATTATTAACTTTTAATTTGTTTCTCTAGTCGTTAATTACTTATTAGCTAAATTATATTATAGTAACATTCTCTCTATTATTATTCCAGAAATGTTTAATGGGTATGTGTTGAAATTGCTATAATTGTATGTAATTAAATGTTACTGTACTAAAAACTTGAAATAAATCAAAAATTAAAATTTCCTTTTCAGTCAAAAATCAAATTTAATTATTAAACCAGTCCAATTCGATGCCTATAAATTAAAAGAGATACTTTAATTCAGAGAAATTCTTTTGCAAAACCATGTAATTGAACTACTAGTCTTCTTGAATCTGGACTATTTTGAACAGAACTACAATTACACAAGTTTAAAACGTTCCAGCAAATTAATTACTATTCCTTTTGAGTAAATCTAAAAGTTTTTAGTGGTATTTAAACATCAAAGAATAATAATGACGTGATCAGATTTTGGAGTGCATTTACCATGTACCACTTAGCTGTTCAGTAAATAACATGCACTGATTAAAGCCATTTTAACATGAAAAGATATGATGTGCGATATAATTATTTTCTTAGAATAGTCTTTTATTGCCGAAATGAAAACTGAAAGCTAATTAAAGTTTAAAGGAGTTTAAAGGTAAAAACAATTGAATTATATCGTTAAGCGCTACATAGTGTCAACCGATATAACAGTTGAAAAATGTACATGTCAAAAACTACCCCATCCTGATTTATTTCTTGAAATCTTCATTCCTGACATATATATTTAAAGGTAATTAGAGGTAAACTAATTTAAAAGAAAAAATCCTTACTACTAATTAATTTAATTGTTATGCATTATGTTCAAAGAGCTCACTCGCACAGGTATCGTAAATGGAACAAAGTCCAAATGGAAATTATTTTGAAGTAGCAGTTTAGTTTGTAGAAAAACTCACACATATCCCTTCGAAGTTCTCATGACATACGGGAACCATGGAACGACAAAGCTTCTACGTCTAGATTCAAGATACTGACACAACTGAACAGCACAGTTTTTATTCGTAAAGTGAAATGCGCAACCAAAATAATGTATTTGCTTTTTTGAAACTTTTAGTCTTGACAAATTGTTTGGAAAGGTAAACATTTATGACCTCAGGAAAGTTTCCAAATGAATGAGGATTTTATCAGATGGATGATGAACACATATGAAAGAATGGAAAAATCTAAAAGGAAAAACATGTACCTATAACTATCAAAGAGTATGACATTTTTGTTAAGCTTTTCAAAACATTCAAAACAAAGTTTGAAAAGTCCAACTCCGCAAAAGATACTACTGACAAACCACTTTCGGTCCCACACTAATTATTCCCCTTACAATAGTATTACTCTTGACATTTTAAAGGTATGAATATTAATACATATATGATGTGGTAAAAAGATCAACCTAATGTTTGATATAACATTCTGTTGATTTCTATCACAAAATTGTGTCTTGTGTCAAGGAAGTAAACAAAAAGGTAAAAATGTCATGCTGTGTGACCTTCTTTGTTGTTGGCCTGTCCGAATGAAAAAAAACAAGTTGTCCATGCGTCGAGCCTTATATTAAGGTTGTTGCACGAAATGGGGGCCATCGTCATACGTGGGACCCATCTTATATTATAATACTTTAGTTTTGGATATTTTTTCAACAAACAAACAATTTTGATTTTAAATATTTCTATATTGAACGAATTAACAATTTGTTTGTTATGAACTTCATTGGATGAATATTGGATTAAATACATTAGTCTTAAATAAAATATTTTCTGTAATTCTTAGTCCATCATTTTCTTTTAAATCGAAACTACATTTATCAAATTATTAGCAAGGCCATAGAATGAAATTCGATTCCGTATGCAAACTTGTAGATTTACTTGGTTAAAACATTTGATTTATCGTTAGACATATAGGCTGTTTCCCCTTAATTTACATATACTATGTATATTATATATTTATGTCTTGAAACTCTCTCGGAGAATAAGGGTGGTCTGCTGATATTTCAAGCTATTAACCCTAAGTGTAAAATATATGGCACGATAATCTCAACGATACAATAAAACGATCGTTTCAAACACCTTGCAGCATCTTGAACAAGTGGATTGAAAGATGTGTGCGACTAAGTCTATAGGTAGATGTCAAATTGACACGATGAATTTCCAACTCTGGTTAGGGTAGGTGAACGTGTCAAGCTAAGATACAAGAAGTTGGAACTGAAGTAGAAAAGCATTGCCCTTTGTACATTCCATGGTAAATGTGGCTTGGTTGGTTGTGTCAAATGGAATGACCGAATGACATGTCATCTCCGTTCAACCTTTGAGAGAGCAAGAGGCGTGAATTCTTCCAAGAGGTTTTACTTCACAGTTGAATACAGATATCATTCAATCCTCATCGATTTCTAAGCCTTTTCGTTTGATATATTTGATACCTTTCAAAGCTGAATATTACATTCTCAAAATAAAACAGGATCGATCATTTTTTGACACATCAATTTTGTCTTGTGTATGCCTAACCTCAAACTTGCCCATACAAATACTGAACACTCATTTAGAATCATGGCATTTGCATATGGAAAAAGCACATTCATGTTTCTTGGTGTTTTAATTTGAATATAATAAATTAGCACTGTAGACATGAGACAATGGAAATACGACATGACATAGGCGATGATAGTTTAAAATTTACATGTATGTACCTAATCTGTGTAATTATTTTTAATTTTTGATCTAAAGAAAATGCTATTTAACGAGCAAGTTAAGACTTGGCAATTAGTAACACTTCATCTCCAACGTCTTTTTAAAAACCATAAGAATTCAAATAACTCTTGTTATAGACTTTGTTATTTTTGCATATAAGTTTATCGTTTTAGTTTATTCGGTTAACATTTTTTTTAAATAAATTATGAATTTTCGAACTCTGTTGCAACAACGATCTAACATGTGTGGAAAAGCAATTTCCAGCACCAAGCAGGTAGCAGCAGAGTATAATTGTTTTTAGGTTGGGTTAAATTAAATAGAGTATACAATCGATATAAATACAAACCTTTGCAGACAATGAAGTTGACATTTTTTGACCATATATCTACTTCTATGCATTTGACATTACATGTTCCAACTTCACACTTCACAACAGAGGGGTTCTATATTGAATCTACTTCACAACCGCAGCCAAGCAAAAACTCCTTTTTTCTCCCGTCACATATTTCAATGCATATATGTTGTACTTAATTAGGCCCTAAAATAACGCGTTTTAATATTTCAGAATATCACAGCAATAAATATATTTTTTAAATATTGTGTTAACGAATCCATTTAGCTTATTGAACGTTTTAAATTTGGTTCCAGTTCTCATTTATTTATTCAATTTGTGCAAATGTAATACAAAACTATTGTCCTTTTATCTTCATGTTATTCGAATTAATTTCGTAATATAAATATCAAATTATTACATTCTGAAAGTAAAAAGAATACTACGATAAGAACAAGAGTATACAATTCGATGAAAATTTTGAATGACGTAACTAACCTTTTGAATTTCTAGTCTTGGCATTTGAAAAGTTCAATTAAAATCATTTCAGACTTGACATATATTTTTTATCTAGCTAGGGGTGGTCAAAATCAGGTCCACTCAATAGTATTTAAAGCTTCTTACTGAGTGAGCTTTTTACTTGCGAAAATTGTACTTTCTTTCCATGAAGTTAGAATATGGCTGGGCAATTGAAGACACTACCGAACTCTCGTCTTCTGATATAAGTGATTTATCCTCTTTATCCTGCTATGTACAAAAAATCAATTTAGTATATTTATATTTATGTAAATCTAAGTATCTAATTCGAAGAAAAATTTAAACGATTATCAAAACCAATTAATTTATCTCACTCACATTCGCTGACTGTGAGAAATTAATTTGCTTTCCAGATCCTGCTATTCTGACATTAACACCAAGATTTCGAGGTCTCTGCTGACCTACATTAAAAAAAGATTACAGTTTCATAATATTATCCAACCCACAACTTGATTATTTTGGATTTGTACATGAAAATAATTTTGAAGCATTTCTTGTCATATCTTTGATTGTTAAATCATAACTATTTTTCTGTTAAAAGTGCATTTGTTTCAACATTAGTATATCTTTGAAGTAAAAATATCAGAACGTTCAGTAAGTTTAGATGGAAAATTAGACAATATTTTTGAAATCCTATCAATTGAAATAATAATTCCGACCCGAAATAATGCTCATTGCATAAATATATTCTGAAGATCAAGCTATTTTCGCTTTAAGCATTCCCAGGTCAATAAAGTATTATTATTGAAGACTTTAACTTACCGACACTATAACCTGTTGTTGGGTCGATATATGAACCGATACCTGCTAGTGCTATAAAGGGAAACTAATTTAAAACACGGTATAATTTTTAGATTACTAAAAAATGCCAATCTATTATTTTATTGGACGTACTACTCAGTTGGCGTAAGCCAGCTGGGGAAGAAGAGCCTGGACGTCCATCACCTTGAGATCCCAACCCAGACATCTAAGTTACAATGATAATTATTCCAAAATTCATTATAGCAATATTTTTTTAAATGTGCAACTTTAAGTTTTACGGTATAACAATTAACGGAATATTTAATGTTTCATTAATTAGGAAGGTGACATGTTGAGTGGAAATATTTTTACCTTCCCATCTGCATCTCCAATAGTAGTGACTACTTGCAGTTTAACCAGATTGTCACCTAATATCAAAGCAGCACTTCCCTAAAAGTTTGAAAAGTACATATTATTTTTAAAGTTTATAGTACAACAATAAAAAGCGATTATGAAATTTGTTATTATAATTGTTGAAAAATGGTAGTAGTTTACAGGATGTGTTTCAATTTTGTATTTTTCGGATGCTTTAGTATAAGGAATCTCTTTTGGAACAACTTCATCCCAGAACTGATCTCTTGCCAACTCAGGATGATCTGAAATGCAATTCAATAATTTCAGTACCGTACAAGAAACTCTACGAATTGTTTAATATCGCAAAGTGCATTATTTCATGAAGCTTAAAACACACAACTAACACAACATACCTTCATACATCTCATCAGCGATCAGATAACTGAGAGAAATGTTTCTGTCGACAAGCCAGTTAATTTCAAAATCATCGTCATCCTCTCCGAAAGGATTTACCATTGTTTCAGCAACTTTAATTCAAATTAAACAATCAGTTGATGATTAAGTTAATGTTCTTTAGCCCAGCAGAAATTATTAATTTTCATGCTTTGAGAAATTACCTTTTAACCATCCCATGTAGAAAAAGAACTGAAATAATGATAATTAATTATTAAGAAAATTATCCTAAAAAGCAAATATGCTTCTGTAGATTAGAGTTTGAATTACCTCAAGAAACAGGAATACAGGCACGTAGAGATCCTATTTTGTTAAAAATCAGTATTAATTAAAAAAGTATTCAAAATTTAAACTGTGTTATCGATTATAGCGTTAGAATGTAGACATTTATACGAAGTTTAATAAAAAGTTACTATTTCATGTTCGTCATCAATAAATTGTTTCCCAAATAAGGCCGAAATGAAATACAAGTAAACTGCTAAGGTCACGACCTAAACATTTAAAATTGAAACTGTTTTTATAGTCTCAGTTTTCTCAATAACGTTAAAACGTAAGATTTATGTTTATAATACCTGTGTGTAGACGAGTGGGATGCACACCTAAATAACAACAATTTTAAATTTAATGACTTTGTTTAGACATAAGAAACCTATTAAAATAATTCAATAAGTTAATAGTCAATGGATATTTTGCGTACCCAATCATAGCCAATTAAGTCTCCACAGCTTGTACGGAATCTGCATAAGCAGGTTATGATGTTTATTAATGAAACGTCATCTGTAATTCTACCTTCCCTACGAGCCCTGAGAAAATTAAAGTTAATTATAATAATATTAAGCCGTAATCTTGAAATGTAAAACTTATTAAACCTGAATTGGTATTATTGAAATATTAAAAACAATGTTTTTCAAGTAAATAACAACTAATTACTGTTTTTACCTCACGGCAATATTTCCAGCCCAAACTAATGGAATCCAGTATTTCGGATAGTCAGCTTTTGAGTCGAGGTGTTCAAAAATCAGTTTCTCATGGGGAAGCATGAATCCTGTCATTATACGTATGAACTTGATAATTAAACATGATTAACCTTATTACTTTATAAAATAAGTGAATACCTTACCCGCATCAATTAAATGATCTGTAATATGAATTAAACAAACTTAATATTATAACACTCTCATTTAAAACTGTCACTAGTCAACAAGTGTAAGTTTAAGCTAGATTTACCCATAGTGGGAAAACGAGCCTTGCATTGTGGGCTTATCGTGCTCAGAGTCATAACATAGCTCAAATTTGTGTGGCGAACCATTGTTCGTCTCATCAGTCGCCCCCGTTCGTCCTATAACCATCATAATATCATGAAGAAATGGGAGCATTTTTTAATTCTGTATTTAAGCTTTCCGATTTAATCATACCGAACCATGGACGCACGTTGTAATGACATAGGCAAGGGTGTCAGGCCACGGAATCTGTCAAACATTAGAAAGCATCAATATTATTACCATGTATATGATGAGTTGACTCTGGATTGTCTGGATGGTATTAGAACTACAGTTATACCGTCATAAACTGATTCCACCACCGAGTAACGATTTGAGAAACGTAGAAACCGAGGACAAAGGAAACTGGAATGACACCAGCATAATCTGCACAAATATATAATTTTGTAGTTAGTAAAGTTAGCATGTTATGAAGAAAGTGGATGTATATCTTCTGGGGTTCGTCTCGGGATATATTTGTCAGTATTATTTATTAGTATTAAGTTTAACCTAACCTGCACAGTACTTTACTAATTTCTCAAAGGACCTGTGAAAGAATTCAAAAATGAATTTAAATTTGCAGTGCGGCTATTTGCATAAGATTGATAAAGATGAAAATAATCCAATCATACTCTTTGTTTTCAGCATTTTCTTTTATCCCGTATCGATAACTAACGCTAATTATACAATAACAAAGGGAGTACACGATTAGATCGGGAATGACGACTTTGTAAATCGAACCTTTCCATCGAAACAGAAGACGAACAAAGTTCCCAAATCCTTTTGTTTAATAAAGTCAACAGTTAGTGATCATCAAGCTTCATTAAATATTCATTTTTAAAAGTACAATTCAAGGTCTGTAAACAGATTTATAATATTTAACCTCGTCCTGTTGCAACGTCGTGTGTATAGACCACTGTCATTGTGTGACTCTATAACTGGTCGTTATTTCCAAATTCTTAGAATTGCTTTGACTTTGACATTCAATGTCAACAAGCAAAGCAAGGAGGGTCTAACTTTTGAAAGACAAAAAATTGACCCTAACTAGCCTTTTGTCATTGTGCAGATGTTTTACATGCACAAAAATTCACTTCATGGAAATTAACTTGCTACTTGGTTTTAGGCGTTTTAGGTTATAACATTATCGGAATTTTTGTTCCCACGTAGTTACAACAACCATCATTTATTTCAGAAATCATTTGCTTGCACAATTACATACAGAGAATAACTTATTCAAATAAAAAATTATCTTTTATCTTTCATGCACAATAATGTTACTATTCAGGTTCATTAGACGAAGTGATTCATACTATTACACTACGCATTACATTTCTTTTATTAACAGTAGTTAGCATAAATAAATAAAAATAAAGGTTGAGTGCTAAAATTATTCATTCTCAGCCAACTATTTTTTAAGAATATTCTTCTAAACTACAACACTTCTAACTATATATATAACTTATCTTATTTATATAACTAGTATATAAATAACTTATTAAATTATTAAAGTTGTACGTATTATCCTAGCCTACTTCTATTTTAAGACCTGGGCTTATCGGTCTATGGGTAAAGGTGCAATTCAAATAGCTTAAAAATGTTTTCCAGCATTCCATCCAACAATGAATTATTCTTATAATTTATGATAATGTCTCTCATAATCTCATTGTCATTTTATTTCTCAATTTTATTCTGTCAGCCGAGACGAGGTCGAGTCGAGTCTCAAAAAGTCTCAATTCTCAAGCAACTCTCGAAATCTCAATTTTCCTTAGTTAACCAGCTTTTGTATTGGGAAAAGTGGTTAGAGAGAGAAAAAGCCGATCGGTGCACACCCAACCTATCTTTAGAAGAAACTCTCTATATATCCGTGCGCATCCTTCTTCATTGCATGCATTCTATTGATTCCATTCTAATTCCAATTCGCTTGGCTTGGGTTGTTCTGTTCTTCATACATATACATACATTACGCATAATATCATAAGTAGTATAAGTGTGGAGTGTGGTGTGGTAAGCACTGTTAGCAGTTATTTTTTTTGTTTTACTGAACTTTTTATTCCACATTCAGCATTCTTCAATCAAGCATCATGCAGTGAAATCAGTCAGTACACTTTTTAGTTGGCACTGGACAGTTAAGTTTAGTGTCAAACAGTAACAGAATCCAGTCATCCAGAATCCAGTGTCTATTTATTAAACTTTCAGTAGTAGTGATTATATTTTAATTACAACAACAAGCAAGGTAATTTAAAATGTGTAATAAATGCAAATGGCACCGACTCCGCGACGCGACGACCGATGTGCATTTGATAATTTGATTGATCTTTTCGTTTCAATGTTTTGCTAGAGTAGAGTCTCTCTCTAAGAGATAATTTTTTATTATTTAGTATTTGTTTTGTTAAAGCAGTTGCAGGCTGGAGTCGGTTGCAGTCTGTAGGTCCGGGTGCTCTGAAAATGTCAGATTCAAAAGAATCAAGCTCGGA
The DNA here is from genome assembly GCA_034696425.1 of Isotoma viridis. Taxonomy (NCBI): domain Eukaryota; kingdom Metazoa; phylum Arthropoda; class Collembola; order Entomobryomorpha; family Isotomidae; genus Isotoma; species Isotoma viridis. Next base: position 3,201 of record JAQGAA010000815.1, on the reverse strand, counting down.
TGACGAATATTATGGACCAGCACTTCCTCCTAACTTCAAAAGTGTTGCCAAGCCTGAAACAAACTCGAGGTGAGTGAGTGCACAATATTTGCTTTATTTTCAACCCGGAATTTCAATTTTTAATTTTAATGTCAAAAATAAATAGATGATAAATGATTAGATAACTAGATCACAATTTGGATTTTTAGTAGGTCAATCATTGGACCGTGTTTGCCTCCAGAAATGATGGACCGAAAAGCAAAGTCAAGTACTGAAAATGAATCAAATTCCAGCGTGATAAAAGAAAAAAGTGTGTATATTGGACCTGCTCTTCCCCCAGGTTTGCGGGCAGAATTAGAAGAGGCTGCAGAAGATCGAAACGATGATGATGAAGGGAGTTCTGGGTCAGACTCAGATGATATTATAGGACCTTTACCACCGGACCATCCAAAGGCTATTGCTACAAGTTTACGAGGAACCTTGGATTCATCGGTATTAAAAAACAAACCTAAGAAGAAATTGCAGAGAGAAGAATGGATGCTTATACCTCCATCGAACAAGCCTGTGACGGAACTGGGATTAGGCCCTCGAAAATTTCTTCAACGTCACCCAGAGGAACCTGTCAAAGAAGGAGACGACATTGATTCCGATGAAGAATTTGAAAGACGAACTCGTGCAGATATGGATCAGAAAATCATTGACGATTATGACAAGCAGATGGAAGCGATGAAAGACAAGGCTGCTGGTGGGAAGCGAAAAACGGACACCCTTCTAGAAATTCATCAACGTGAACTGAAGAAGAAAAAAGAAGTAAAAATTCTTTCAATAATCTTTAATTAAAATTTAAAAATAATATTGCGAGGCTGTAGTTTTTGAAGACGATATAAGAGTCGATATAATTGATGGCTTTTAATTTTAACGATGATGATTCCCATATTGTAAGATGCATCTTCATTCTTCACCCTAAAATTTAACACTTGCCTTGTTTGCTTTCATTATTGCAGGAGATTGATGAAAAAAAAGAGCGAAGACCTTTTGACAGGAATACTGACCTTTCCGTTACAGGACTGTCAGGAGATGATAAGAAAAAGTACATCGAGAAGAGTCGTGAACTAGACACTCGATTTAAGCAAGGAAGACAAAAATTTCTCTAGTCTCTAGAAAATGCATTGCGTATTCCAGTAAACAACATAAAGATAATTCACGATAATATATAAAGCATAAAAGTGTTTGTATTAGGGTTAGGGTTAGGGTGATCAATGCTTATGCACATTACAAGTGTGTAGAAAGAAAGCTTTTTTTAATTTATAACTGGTATGTTAATGATAATAACTAATCTAAGAACATTAGCCAATAGACAGGTGACGTTGGGTATGTACGATCACGGCTTTGGCATACAAATCTCAGTACTCTCATGCTATAGTATAGGCTAAAGATGATCGTGTGCTGCTGTGAAAACGGTGGGTTTATTATTTATTACTATTTTTACACGCCCTCGATGCGTGCAATTGTTAATTAAGTGTAGAATTAGAATGAGACTGACTGGTTGAAAGCAAGTTTTCGAATGTAAGAAAAGTTCAACCTAACTATCTCATGGGGAAGTCGGAATTGACATAAAACTCCTAAAAATCAGCTTATTCCGTATTTTTTTTTATACAAACTAGATCAGTAGGTTCCAGTTTCTTTTTCATCAACTATATGACTAATTAAGTCGCGTGGTAACAAAAATTGTATAATCACTATTTATAAATTTTAAAATTTTCAATTTGAAGCTGAAAGGTTTAATAACGCAGCATTTTAGGATAGTACTAAATACATTTTGGGTATAAATTAAACTGTTTAAAGCAGGCTAATTGCACAGGAATGTTAGGCAAAAGAAGACAACGGATGTTTAAGTTGTTTGAAGCAGGCTAATTGCACAAGAATGTTAGGCAAAAAAGACAACGTTGGTATAAGTTGTTTAAAGCAGGCTAATTGCACAGAAACGTTAGGCAAAAAAGTTGACAATGGTTTAAATTGTTTAAAACAGGCTAATTGCACAAGAATGTTAGGCAAGAAAGGCAACGGCGGTATAAGTTGTTTAAAGCAGGCTAATTGCACAGAAATGTTAGGCAAAACTAACGATGATGTTTTAAATTATTTAAAGCAGGCTAATTGCACAAGAATGTTAGGCAAAAAAGTTTAAATTGTTTAAAGCAGGCTAATTGCACAAGAATGTTAGGCAAAAAAACGATGATTTTTTAAATTGTTTAAAGCAGGCTAATTGCACAGAAATGTTAGGCAAAATAACCAAGGTATAAGTTGTTTAAAGCAGTCGACAAGAATGTTTCAGGCAACATGGTAGAACATATTTAAAAGTAGTCAGTAGAAAACTAACAGTATTCGATTTGTATTTGCGATTACTGGTATTTAAACAAAACTGAATTTATATGTAGTTAATTATAATTATAATTGCATTGATACTAGGCTTAGTATGGAAAATATGCTGCTGTAAAAAATTGGGTTTTATTTCGAAAAGGGAATGTGCTGCTGAAAACAAATGTACGCTGGATGATAAACCGGCTGAAAGTTTTTGAAAGTTTAAACATGATTAAAGAAGGCTAATTGCAGACTAATTTACCCTCTGTGTTTTACTTTGGGGAAATTAGCTGTAAAAAACACTACCCCAGTAATCGACTTGTATTTGCGGCTACTGGTATTTTAAGTGAATTAAATTTTTTTATGCAATAACATTGATACTAGGCTTAGCATGGAAAATGTGCTGCTGTAAAAAATTGGGTTTATTTATGGTAATGAAGAATAGCAAAAATTTAAATTACCTTAAAAGTTTTGATTCGTTGCTCCTATTACTTAACTACAAATCAAGTAAAACAGTGAAGATAAAAAGCCGGCAATAACTGTTGACGACTGTTGTTGAATGAATTGAACAAGGAACAATGATGATGGTTGCTTGGTGATAGGTTGATAGTTGGTCTTGGTAATATGATGGCTGATGATGATGGTTCAAGTTTTTTTAAAAATTGACAGTGACAATGACAATTTAGAGTTGACAAGTGGATAAGTTGGTTCGAGTAATAAACCTCATTCTGTATTCAGCAACTGCAATCATATCAGTTGGGATGATGCACATTTTTAGATCATTTTTTATGTTTAATTCTATAAAATAATATTACAAAAATCTGTATCATCCCAGTACACAGTACACATCATTTGAAGTGATAC